>SJYV01043047.1:369091-424257 GCA_006410875.1 Neotragus pygmaeus | reverse complement strand
CTCCTTGGAAGGAAAGTTATGACCAACCTAGATAGCATATTCAAAAGCAGAGACATTACTCTGCCAACAAAGGTCCATCTAGTCAAGGCTATGGTTTTTTTGTGGTCATGTATGCTTGTGAGAGTTGGACTGTGAAGAAAGCTGAGCACCGAAGAATTGATGCTTTTGAACTGTGGTGTTGGAGAAGACTCTTGAGAGTCCCTTGGACTGCAAGGAGATCCAACCAGTCCATTCTGAAGGAGATCAGCCCTGGGATTTCTTTGGAAGGAATGATGCCAAAACTGAAACGCCAGTACTTTGGCCACCTCATGCGAAGAGTTGACTCATTGGAAAAGACCCTGATGGTGGGAGGGATTGGAGCAGGAGGAGAAGGGGATGACAGAGGAATATTTGACTGGTTGCATCACCGACTTGATGGACATGAGTTTGAGTAAACTCCGGGAGTTGGTGATGGACAGGGCGGCCTGGCGTGCTGCGATTCATAGGGTCACGATTCAGACACGACTGAGCAACTGAACTGAACTGAACTATACGAAAAATATAAGAGCCAGTCTTACCGAAGGGGTAAGATGAGTGAAGCCAGCAGATAGCCTAATACTCTTGAAACCACAATAAAAAAATGGAGCTTATTGATGTGTGGTTATAACACTTAATATGCAATATTTATCTCTTGAGTAAATTTAGCTTTTATCTTATTCACCGTCACACTTATCCTGCAAGGATGAAAGCACATCTTCTCTATTTTATAAGAGGAGAAATTCTACCTTATCAATAGTGCTCTGGCATAGATGGAGTTACCCAAAGAATGTAGCTGAGGGTGGTCAATGTCATGCAGAATAGAACTCTGACTCCAGAAATCTAACTGATTTTCAGAAACCGAATGAGGTGTGTTAAGTGGAACCCTTTAACTGTAGTCTGAACCAGAAGGTTAATATTTAAAGCAGATAAAGCTGCTCAAGCTGTATAGAGGGCAGTAGATGTAGTGGGCATGTGCTTGGCTGGCTGCAAAGACTTTGGAAGCATAGCTGAGAAACCTCTTGGGCTCAGCTTCAAAAACATTCCTGGAAAGTGTATATGGTGTCAAGAGCCATTACCAGCAGTGGAGATGGGGAATCCAGAAGTTCCCAGTCCCAAAGCCATAATCCATATTGTACTTTTTCCAACATCCTTGAGTTACTTTCCTTATTTCTGGGTAGTCGAGGCTTCTCTACACATGCAAGAAAGATAAAAATAAAAATGTTGTTATTCACACAAAGTGAACTCAGGATCTCACCTGGAGGAGCGACAGACCTGCAGTGTCTCCCTGCCACAGCCACCAGCTTTGCCGCTTTGCTTTTCCGCCCATGGTTAGTAGGAACAGACCACTGAAGTTTAACCTTCCTTGCCTGGGAAGTGGGAGTGGAGAGAGGAGGTGGCTGATCTGGTGTATATTCCAGGGGTTCTTTTCTGGAATCAGAGTTGTGCACCTGCTGACTGACTTGCCAGTTGATATGTAAACAGAGAGCTAAAAAGACTCAAAAGAGGCAGCAAGACACTCCGTCAGGATTCTTAGATCATTTCCTAAGCCTCCTTTCCAGTTCTTTTTTACTGAGTAAAATCACTGTTATAACTTCAGCCTGAATCTAGATCACTACAGGGGAGATGATTTGAGATGAAGATTTCTTTATGGTTAAGTAGATTTTTGTCTGCTTGTTTTGTTGTGTTAAGAAGCCTCCAGGGTGACTCCCATGCAGCAGGTCTGTTGCAAGCAATGCTGGAAATAGGTTTGTCAGACAAATTGGAATTTATTAAATAAAATTAACATTATTTCCTGTATTCTTTCAGTATTGGTCATTTGGATTCCTTCAAAGCGTTCTGTTTTTATTTAGTCTAAAATAAAAGCCTACATAAATAGGCTTTAGACTTGTGAGAAAAACAATTTACTATGATCACATTTGGCCCTGAAGATCAAACTATTTCCAGATCCATCTGTTCTGACAGACATAAGTGATTATTCTTGCTCTGTTCATTAAGACTCCCCAAATGTGTTTACCTGCCATGCCATATTTTCTACGATGAGCTTTAAAAATCTGTAGTTATAAATCTATAGATCTAAGACTGATGCTGTTGCTTATTTTAATCTCTGCCTTTCAGCACTGGAAGAAAAAATTGGTATCTTTGTGACAGTATAATTACTCTTACCTCTGATATCCCTGCTCCATGGTGATATCTCTACAGAAATAATTTGAATGGGGAGTAATACACATGTTCTGGAATTAAGGGCATAACAGTTATGAACTGGAAGACTCAGAAAATTTGAGATGTTGAAGCAGCTGAAGAGATGTTGAAGCAGTTGAAGCAGCTCATAAACTGGCTGAGTCCCTAGTTTATGAATGTAATGCCTTGAGGAATTTTTGAAAATCTTTGTTCTCAGTGTTCTACTACATTTTGGAATATGCAGCTTGTCAGTGGAAAATATGATGCTCTAAGAGCCAGGCATGACGGTGGACTGGGTTGTAGTGGTGGGTTATCTTTAAAGACACTTCTGCTTCACTCATAATAATGTCCTCTTCCTCCAAGCTACTACACTCCTCTTTATTTTTCTAGACTGTTGGGTTCCAAGATACCTAGTCTGATTTAGGGTCAGTCTTTCAAGAGATCGCTGACTTCCCTGGTGGCTCAGATGGTAAAGCGTCTTGTCTTCAATGGGGGAGACCCGTGTTCGAGCCCTGGGTTGGGAAGATCCCGTGGAGAAGAAAATGGCAATCCACTCCAGTACTATTGCCTGGAAAATCCCATGGACAGAGGAGCCTGGTAGGCTACAGTCTATGGGGTCGCAAAGAGTCGGACACGACTGAGCGACTTTACTTTCAAGAGATCACTAAGGTGTGTGAAGTACAAAGCATAGGACCTAATTGGGTAGTTTTATAGTGAAAAGCTCTGATTTAGCTATTAACATTAATAGGTAGGTCCTTTGATTAATATCAGCTGACCAATGGACTATAACACACTATAGCCTAAATGTTGATAATACCACTCTGTACACAATTAAGTTTTCTTTCACTTGGTCAAGTGTGACATAGTGTCCCATTCAGTGCATATTTGCCATTCTTGTTAGTCATATGAAGGCATATTTCAAGACTGGAAAATTGGTCCAGAAAGTTCCAGTTGATTCAGAGTATAGTTTGAGACTTCCAGGTTTGTATATTTATGAATCTATTATTGATCCTGACCCACTCAACTGGAAGGTGAGGTAGAGAAATGTTACTGCATTCAAGTCAAAAGGCTCACAATGGGGAAATGAGTCCAGCTCTAGGGAAGGTACAAATGATGGAGACTACAAGCCTAGAGAAAAGACACCTCTGTTTAGATCTTAGAGTCCTTAGGCATATATTAATTTGAAAAATATTTATTGGGTCGGCCAAAAAACTCACTTGGGTTTTTCTGTAAGATATTATGGAAAAACCTAAACAAACTTTTGGCCAATCCAATATTTAGTAAGTTCCACATGGCCCAGGGTCAGAAATGAGTAAGATTAAAGATAGAGAACAGTGACTTTGTAACAAGGATTGATAAAATATCACTTGTGTCATCTAAGGTATGACTTTTCTCTGAAGGGCAAATTTGTGGAATTTAGAATGTATGTGAAAATTAGAATGTATGGCCCTAGAGTGGGATAGTGAAACACTTCTTTATTAAAGGCAGTTTTTGGCCTTTCCTTTTGGAATTATTTAAGCAGTTAACTCCTATTTTCTCTGGGGTTTGTCTTTTTGCTGAATCTGGACCAATCTTAATATGCCATTGCATAAAACTGGAGTAACAATACCTACTTTGAAGATTCATTGTGATGATTAGACAATGTTAGGTATGATACACATAGAAATACAGCCAGGACCCCCAAAGCCCCTTTGTCACAGGTTGGGTTCTTTAGAAGCAGAACCTGGGATAGATTTGAGCCAAACGACTCATTGTGGAAAAACCTATAACAAAGACAGAGAGGCAAAACAGGAAAGGGCCTATTGTTCACCATGGATATAGTCACAGGTAAAATCTAGTCTTGGCCTGACTCAGGAGAATAAATGGTACACAGAGTTATGATTAAAGCAGATTGGCTTTTGTATTCCAAATGAGTTAGCCATTGGCATTTGGAGACCCTGACTCTGGGAAAGATTGAGGGCAGGAGGAGAAGGGGACAACAGAGGATGAGATGGTTGGATGGCATCACCGACTCAATGGACATGGGTTTGGGTGGACTCTGGGAGTTGGTGATGGACAGGAAGGCCTGGCATGCTGCAGTTCATGGGGTTGCAAAGAGTCGGACATGACTGAGCGACTGAACTGAACTGAGTGGAAGGTGGTGGTTGTGTTGATGGTAGGGTGATCTCCTAGGCATATCTAGGTGAGCTGACTTCTGTTAGCCAAAGGCCATTCTCATGTACCTCTAACTTCTGATCCTCAAATGAAAACTTGTAACCCTTAGGATGATGTCCCTGAGAACTCCATTCTGTCTTCAGTACTTATTCCTTTGGTCTCCAGTTAAGAGGTTATCTTCGAGCTCCACTTAGAGTATCAAGTTTTTGTGAAACAGAAGCAGTATTTTCAGGATTCTAGTGCAGTGCTTGGCAGATACTAGGGGCTCTACGGATGCTAGCTTCTGTTCTTTAAACTTTGGTCTCTAAAACTGTCTCTCATTTTAGAGAATCACTGGCAAAACATCCTCTTGTCAAGCCATGACAAGAAGAGACTGTAGTCAAAGCACTTAGCATTTAGTACATGTTTAAGAAGTGCTCATTAGCTTTATCTCAGGATCACTCATGCATTTTGAAGTTTCCTATGGTATAGAAGAACTAACAGCAGTCAGTCAATTATTATGGTTATTATTATTAGCATTAATCACCATAAATATTAAAATGATTTACAGAAAGTAGTTAAGTTTTACCCTTGAAAAAATATTTTATTTCTGATTCTTTAAAAGCACATACCCTAGACATTATCACCCAATTTGGTACTTAAATAACTGTATTTTTCTTTCTTTTTTTTGAATGGATAAGGAGTGTACAAAAAAGATCTTCACGACCCAGATAATCACGATGGTGTGATCACTCATCTAGAGCCAGACATCCTGGAATGTGAAGTGGGCCCTAGAAAGCATCACTATGAACAAAGCTAGTGGAGGTGATGATATTCCAGTTGAGCTATTTCAAATTCTGAAAGATGATGCTGTGAGAGTGCTGTACTAAATATGTCAGCAAATTTGGAAAACTCAGCAATGGCCACAGGACTGGAAAAGGTCAGTTTTCATTCCAATCCCAAAGAATGCTCAAACTACCACACAATTGCACTCATCTCACATGCTAGTAAAGTAATGCTCAAAATTCTCCAAGCCAGACTTCAGCAATACGTGAACCGTGANTTTTTCTTCTAAAAAACTAGTAGAATTTTTCTTTATTCTTGGAATTCAGGAATTTTACCCACAAAACCTGCCCAGAATTTTGTATATATTTTAAAACTGTAAACTCACGTGCTTCCTCAACTTAGAGAAGTTTCTGTCTTATATTTGTTTAATAATATTCTTTTGCCCATCTATTCCTTTTTCTTCTATGATCCATTTTTTCTTTTTTGGGGTCAGTTAACTTTTCTTCAAATGCATCCAACTATCTGACTCTTTATTATTTCTATTACTTTGCATTTATGCCATCTTTGAGATATTTCTTTGATTTCATCTTCTAGGCCATTAAGATTTTAGTATTGAATGTTCTTTCCTTTATATAATCAATTGTATTTAAAATTATAAATATATAAAAATATATTTCTTGAAATAAACTCTACACTTTAAGTTTTGTTAAGTCCAGCTGAATATGATATATGTTCTGGAGTAGTGAACGTTACAAGCTATATCCTCTTCCCTCTTCTGTAGTTGAGAAAGTTTAGTGAAATTTCTTTGAAAAAAAAATATCCACCATTAAATATTTTGGGGCAATGAAAACAGTTAAGGAGTCATATCTTTTGAACTGTGGTGTTGGACAAGACTCTTGAGAGTCCCTTGGACTGCAAAGAGATCCACTCAGTCCATTCTGAAGAAGATCAGCCCTGGGATTTCTTTGGAGGGAATCATGCTGAAGTTGAAACTCCAGTACTTTGGCCACCTCGTGTGAAGAGCTGACTCATTGGAAAAGACTCTGATGCTGGGAGGGATTGGGGGGAGCAGAAGGGGACGACAGGGATGGCATCCCTGACTCAATGGAGGAGAGTCTGAGTGAACTCCGCGAGTTGGTGACGGAAAGGGAGGCNTGAAGAGCTGACTCATTGGAAAAGACTCTGATGCTGGGAGGGATTGGGGGGAGCAGAAGGGGACGACAGGGATGGCATCCCTGACTCAATGGAGGAGAGTCTGAGTGAACTCCGCGAGTTGGTGACGGAAAGGGAGGCCTAGCGTGCTGCAATTCATGGCGTCGCAAAGAGTTGGACACGACTGAGTGACTGAACTGAATTGAACCTTCTTAAATCCAACTTAAATGTGAGATGATTTCATTGTGTGAGGTTTGGCTGGTGAATGACAATTACAAAATATTGGTTAGTCATGATCTTTTATCTTGACTATCTGTCTCATTCATGCTCTGAAACAGTAACAGACTCCAGGAACTTGCCTGAGTCATAATGGCCTTGGATTAAGAGTTTTTCTCTTTGCCTCAACCTCTGCTTCTGCCTTGATTGGGATACTGACTCAGAACTAATCAGCTCTCTGCCCCAGGCTACCTCCAATTCTATCAGTGCAGTTTACAGCAAGGTGTTACCACCTCAGTCTGGCAGGGGGTGCTTGGTAGATGTCTGCTGAGATCACGCTTGGCCAAATCCTCCAGCATTTTGGTATCTGCATTTCTGAATATCACATCCATTTGAAATGTAGAAGGGGATTTGGCACATGTAATTTAATATGCACATAATTTTCTGATGTTACTTACTCTGGGATCATTGACCAGAGTCTGAAAAATGAGCAAAATAGTTCTCATGTTCTTTTCTGTCTTCATTCAGTAGTGCTAGCTTGTCTCCCATATACCAATGGACACAAGACAAAGGCAAAAACTCCAACATCTGTTATTTTTCTACCAAATACTGTATGGTTTTAGCTATAAGGAACCCAGTGTTTGTGTCCTTGTATTAATTGATGATACAAGGATACAAGGATGATAGACTTCCCTGGTGGCTCAGATGGTTAAGCATCTGTCTACAATGTGAGAGACCTGGGTTCGATCCCTGGGTCGGGAAGATCCTCTGGAGAAGGAAATGGCAATCCACTCCAGTACTNGATACAAGGATACAAGGATGATAGACTTCCCTGGTGGCTCAGATGGTTAAGCATCTGTCTACAATGTGAGAGACCTGGGTTCGATCCCTGGGTCGGGAAGATCCTCTGGAGAAGGAAATGGCAATCCACTCCAGTACTATCGCCTGGGAAATCCCATGGACAGAGGAGCCTGGTGGGCTATAGCCCATGGGATCTCAAAGAGTCGGACACAACTGAGCAACATTACCTTATTAATTGATGATAGTCTCCATAGTGATTTTACTATTGCATATCATACATTCCCCAGGATGGATGTATCACTTGCAATAATTCTTTTGGCAGGTAATTATTTTTATATTATTTAGGATTTGTTGTGCTTGAGATGAAAAAGAGATAATAATTGACAGGGGAAAATTGAGATCTATAAACATATTGAAATCTATAACCCTATAAATGAAAAATTGAGATCCATAAACATAAATTGAGATCATATAAGCAAAGGGCATGGAATGTGGGGGCCCTTGAGCTGTGGACTGAATGCTGTCAGGACTCCACCTTCATTCTTCATCCTGCTTCTGCCTTGTCAGCCTCATTCTCTTGAATCAATATTCTCAATGAGCCCGTCACTCCTCAAGCTCATATTTTTCAACTTTGTTGCTATAGAAAAGATATTTTACAATTTATTCTAAATTAAAATTTTCTGAGAAAATACTCTGCTTGAATCATATCTTCCCACCACCATTCTCTTCCTCTCTTCTGTGACCTCAGAAAGCATGGCAACTCTTACTAAAACCGCCTATTTTTAGTTGGAGAAGAGATACAATTTCCCCAAATGAAAGATTCTCTTCCTAAAAAGAAGAGAGGTTTTCATAAGAAATTTATTGAGAAATAAGACTGGATCTGGACTACTTGCTATACTAGACTTCAATCAGAGGTTCCTGCAAAAAGACTGTAAAAAAGAGGGGGGGACATTTCCATTTAAATCAGACATCTAGAATTTTTTGTGACCTTATCCTTTCTCTTAGTTGAAAACTTAAAGAATGGAATAGATTTAGGATACAATGTAATCTGTCTCACTTAGCCACATAAAAGCTGTCTGTCCAGGCATTTTTGGTAGCAATGGGGGGATTTTTGCTCTTTGTTCAAAGTCATTGTGAAGTTTCCAGAAAATTCTTTGACTTAAAATGAATATGTAAAGAATTACTGAATTTGCCCTGTGAAACAGACCTGTGAAAAACGTAGTCTACAGCTCCAGCCCCACTGGACTCCATTCACTAGTCAACAGGACTCCCAGCTCTTAATTCTCTCTCTTTCCCAGTTACATCTTTGCCTTTGAGTTTTCTCTGTCTCTGATCTTAGTCAATCTGTAAATCACTCATACAAATGTTTTTTTTTCTCCCACTCCTGTTTTGTTCCTGCTCTTACATTTGCTAGCTGAACCCTATCCACCTTAGCCACTTGAAGACTTGCTGCTGCTGCTGCTAAGTCGCTTCCATCGTATCTGACTCTGTGCCACCCCATAGATGGCAGCCCACCAGGCTCCCCCATCACTGGAATTCTCCAGGCAAGAACACTGGAGTGGATTACTTGAAGACTTAGTCTTTGCAATTACTCTTCCTCTTTCCTGCATCATTATTTTTTCCTCTTCCATTGGTTCATTCCCATGAGCCTTAAAGATATTGCAGTGTCTACTATCTTACAATGTTTTTCTCTGTTCCTTGTAAGAGAATGTGACTCAAAAACTACACCCCTTGGTTCTATTCCTAATTGTCACTTTAAGCCACTTCAACTATGTTCTGTTCCCATTACTCCACTAACTGTCACGGTCACTGTGCCTAACAGTTTCTCAAATCCATTATTCGATTCTCAGTTTTCATAATAATTGAATGTTCATGAGCATTTATTTGGTCAGTCACTTTATCCTTTTGGAAACATTTTTGTTCACTTGACTTCTGAAACACATGGTGTTTCTTTTCTCCACTGTCTTCTCTGTAAGTCTTTTTGCTAATTCCAACTGTACTTTATGTTCAAGATTTTGAAGTGGAGAGGACTCAGTACTTTTCTCTTCATGGTCTATATTTTCTTTGTTACATGATCTCATCTACCTTCATGGTTTAAACAAATTAGTAAACATATATCAATATATTGATTACTTCCAAAGTTACATTCTCTGTATCTATCTCTGTATTTCCATCACCTCACAGATATCTAATAGGTATGTTGAATTAATACAAGCAGAACCAAATCTCCCAATATGCTTTTCTTTAATCTTCCCAGTTTCACAAAATGACATCACTGTAATCAGTTGTTAAGATTAAAAATCTTGGAAGCATTTAATGTCATTTCTACCCTCATATCCATATCTAATCCAACAGCATTTGGGACATTTTTAGATTGCTTTCTTAATTTGGAGAAGACTCTTGAGAGTCCCTTGGACTGCAAGGAGATCCAACCAGTCTATTCTAAAGGAGATCACTCCTGGGTGTTTTTTGGAACACCTGATGCTAAAGCTGAAACTCCAATATTTTGGCTACCTCATGCGAAGAGTTGACTCACTGGAAAAGACTCTGATGCTGGGAGGGATTGGGGGCAGGAGGAGAAGGGAATGACAGAGGATGAGATGGTTGGATGGCATCACCGACTTGATGCACATGAGTTTGGGTAAACTCCGGGAGTTGGTGATGGACAGGGAGGCCTGGCGTGCTGTGATTCATGGGGTTGCAAAGAGTCAGACACAGCTGAGTGACTGAACTGAACTGAACTGAACTGAATCTAATCAATTTTCACCCCTTTCCCACTAACACAGTAAGCTAAGCCTCTCTTGTTATTCACCTGCACTATTATACTAGACCTCTAACCAATCTCTTTGCCTTTACATCTGATCTCTTAAACATTCTTGGTCCCAAAGTCATATTGATCTTTTAATTTATAAATAATAATACTCTACTCCTTTCTCAAAACATTCTAATGGCTGATTTTGCACATAAATAAACTCCAACTCTCTTCTATAACCTCTAAAGTCTGCATGATCTGACTTTTGACCACTTGCCTAATCTTACCTTTTAACCTCTATAAGGTTTTCCATTGGTTACATATCTCCAGTCCTATAGTTCTTGTTCTTTCCCTCACTTGCAGAATTTCTTTCCCAGGAATGAGATCCACTGTGGGTACTCTTTCTTTGTTTGAAACAATTATTCCTCAGATAATTTTTTTTTTTTTTCAGAACTTGCTTCCTTCATCAAGGTCTCTATTCAAATGTTGTGTCTCCAGAGGTTTCACCTGACCACCCTATGTAAAACAGAGGCCAACTCCCAATCCATTCCTTTATTGAAGAATTCTCCAGTCTATGAGGTATAAATTGTAACAGCTGCCAAGTATAGATCCCCTTACTTCTTGGGATAAGCAGACAATGCCTGGCGAGATTGTGTCTTCCTATACCCAAGCCACTATCAATTCCTTCTGATGAAAAACAGCCTTAGCTCACTTAATTCAATGTGCTGTTAAGTATTGTTATTATTTATTATTGACCATTACATGAATGAGTTTGGAAAGCACACTGTTTTGGCCTGCCTTATTTCTTATTGCACTTCTTAGTATAAATGACTCAGCCAAATGCAGTTGTATTATGTGTTTACATATTTAATTGTCTACTGTCCATTTTATCCAGTGTCATCTGTATTCTAAAAAAGAGGGATTTGTCTGATTTTTATATCTCTGCAGTTCAAATGAGAATTTCTTTTTACTTGGTACAGTGAAATTTAACATCTTTGGTGAATAATTCTATGAGATTGTACAAATACACAAAATCATACAGCAGCCTTAGAAAAGGTTGTGGTCAGAACCTCTCTCCACCTCAAACCTCTGGAAACTACTAATCCTTTTTCTGTTTCAATAGTTCTGCCTTTTCCAGAATGTCATATAAATGAAATCTTAGTTATTTGCAAATATTTTCCTCTACCTTATGGCTTGTCTTTTCATTCTCTTAATATTTTCATTTGATACACACTAAGGAAACCAGAATTGAAAGAGACACATGTACCCTAAAGTTCATCGCAGCACTGTTTATAATAGCCAGGACATGGAAGCAACCTAGTTGTCCATCAGCAGATGAATGGATAAGAAAGCTGTGGTACATACACACAATGGAGTATTACTCAGACATTAAAAAGAATACATTTGAATCAGTTCTAATGAGGTGGATGAAACTGGAGCCTATTATACAGAGTGAAGTAAGCCAGAAAGAAAAACACCAATACAGTATACTAATGCATATATATGGAATTTAAAAAGATGGTAATGATAACCCTGTATGTGAGACAGCAAAAGAGACACAGATATATAGAACAGTCTTTTGGATTCTGTGGGAGAGGGAGAGGGTGGGATGATTTGGGAGAATGGCATTGAAACATGTATAATATCACATAAGAAATGAATTGCCAGTCCAGGTTTGATGCAAGATACAGGATGCTTGGGGCTGGTGCACTGGGATGACCCAGAGGGATGGTACATGGAGGGAGGAGGGAGGGGGGTTCAGGATGGGGAACACATGTATACCTGTGGGGGATACATGTTGATGCATGGCAAAACCAATACAATATTGTAAAGTAATTAACCTCCAATTATAATAAATAAATTTATATTTTAAAAAAATTAAAAAGAAAAGTAGAAAATGTTAATTTTGATGAAGTCAAATTTGTAATTTATCTAATGAGTTGTGACTTTGGTGTTGTATCCAAGGTCTCTAACTCAAAGTCAAAATATTTTATCCTAATTTTTCACCTAGAAATTTTATATGGTTTAGGTTACTCAATTTACCTTTTTTTTGAGTGAAATTTGGCAACTTGTACCTTTCAAGGATTTTTTTTTTTCATTTTATCTGTATCGATGGATTTTTAACATGAAAATACTCATAGTATTCCCTTACTTTTCTTATAATGTCTTTAGTATCTACAATGATATTCTTTTATTTTTAATCTCATATTACTTGTTTGTTTGCTTTGTTTTTTCCTGGTCAGAATGGTTAGGATGTAAACCTATTTTAAACCTATTTTTAAATATTTTATTGACCTTTTCAAAGCGACAGTTTTTGATTTTATTAGTTTTTTTCTATTTTCTGAGAATGTTATTTTTAATCTTTTGTATGTATATCATTATTATTTTTATTTTTCCTGGCTACACTTCGTAGACCATTATTGGGAGAGGTAGCTCTTGGGTCAGTATAGTCTGAAGACTAGTTTTGGGTTTTATTATTACTATTAGTTATCTCCAGTGAGGCACCTATTTACAACTCCTCTAACCTTACCTTGCTTTTAAAGGGTGCAATGGTTTGTCAGAAGAATTTTCTCAGTGATTTTGCTCCACCCTCAATTTTAAGGCTTCCCTGAATGCCTGTATCTCTGAGAGATTCTCTCTCCTTTGTCTCTCCCCTCACAACATTCCATTTCTGTTACTTGTTCCTCAGTATTTGGTAGCCTGGTGTGGGGTGGGGAACAGATAATGTATAACAGTTGCTCTGGTTGAGGTTTGTCTTAAAAAGCTCCGTGATCTCTTTCCTTCCCTTGGTGGTAAGTGACTATGCCCAAAGTGGTTAACCAATTTCCTCCAAAAGGGAAAAATGACTTTCTCCTCCTCTCACTCTTTCCTTTATATTTTCCTACTGCAACGAGTCTGTGCCTTGGGAATGACAGAACTGACTCTCACTTATTTTACTCAGGGTTTTTTTATTTTTATTTTTTCCCTTCTTAGGGGACAAAAGTTCATGTGGGATTATGCTACAGAGCAAGCCTGTGTGCCACAGCTACTCTACAGCCCACTTGCTGTGACTAGAGAAAACCTACACACAGCAGTGAAGACCCATCACAGAAAAAATAATTAAATAAATCCAGTTTTTACAAAGGAAAAGGCAAAGATATTTCTATTAATAATCTTGGGCATACATCAGGAGAAAAACAAGATCTCAAAGTATATATGTACCTTGATGTTCACTGCAACACTGTTTACAATAGCTAAAACATGAAAATAACCTAAATGTCCATTGGCAGAGAAATGGATAAAGAAGCTATGGTACATATATACAATGGAATATTACTCAGCTGTTAAGGAGAATGAAATAATGCTATTTACAGCAACATGACCTAGAGATTATCACACTAAGTGAAACAAATTAGACAGAGAAGGAAAAATATTGTATAATATCCCTTATATATGAAATATAAAAAGAAATGATACAAATTAACTTACGAAACAGAAAGAGATTCATAGACTTAGATAATGAACTTACGGTTGCAGGAGATCAGAGACAGTTAGGGAGTCTGGGATGGGCATGTGCATACAGCTATATTTAAAATGGATAACCAAAAAGGACTTATTGTATAGTACTTGGAACTCTGCTCAATATTATGTGGCAGCCTTTATAGGAGGGAAGTTTAGATATATATGCAGGAGACCCAGGTTCGATCCCCTAGAGAAGGAAATGGCAACCCACTCCAGTACTCTTGCCTGGAAAATCCCATGGAAGGAAGAACCTAGTAGGCTACAGTCCATGAGGTTGCAGAGTCGGACACGACTGAGCAACTTCACTTTCACTTTCACTTTGGATACGTGTGTGTGTGTGTGTGTGTGTGTGTGTGTGTGTGTGTGTGTATGTGTGTGTGTGTGATGACTGAGTTCCTTCTCTCTTCACCTCAAACTATCACAACAAAGTTAATTGCCTATATACCAATGTAAAATAAAAAAGTTTTTTTTTTTAAGTTAAACAAAGAGTTATCATTTTTGAAAAGTTCATGTGGGATTATATGATTCTTTGAGTTGTGAATCATGGAAGGAATATTTATCTGGCCTTTTCTCTGGTCTTCTGCCCTGTCCCTACTCTTTCCCTTGAACACTTCATGAAGATCCACAGAGAATATCCCAGTGGGTATGCACTTCTCTTGTGTATGAATCTTCCAGGCTCTATTATGTTCATACCAGCCCAGACTTGGCTTTTTTTTATAATTATTTTTTTGCCCTTTTTTTTTTTTAACTTTATTTTACTTTACAATACTGTATCGGTTTTGCCATACATTGACATGAGTCCACCACAGGTGTACACGAGCTCCCAATCCTGAATCCCCCTCCCACCTCCCACCCCACAACATCTCTCTGGATCATCCCCGTGCACCAGCTCCAAGCATCCTGCATCCTGCATTGAACATAGACTGGCGCCTTGTTTCTTACATGATAGTATACATGCTTCAATGCCATTTTCCCAAATCATCCCACCCTCTCCCTCTCCCTCAGAGGCCAAAAGTCCATTCTATACATCTGTCTCTTTTGTTGTCTCATATACAGGGTCATCATTACTATCTTTCTAAATTCCATATTGCAGTTGAATTGTTCTTACCAGTTGTTTGCTGACCTCAACTTTCCCCCATGCTCTTCTCAAGGTCAGTCCGTCATTTTGTCCTTCTCTTCATGGATGTACTTATATTTCTTTACATTTCAGGCAACTTATTCATCTTGCAACTCTAACTCTTGGACAAATTCAAGAAAAGTATGGTTTCTACATAATTTTGGCTTTTAAGAATTTTTTTTTTTAGGCCAGAACAACTTTTTAACTTTCTACATCCTGGGTGGAATCTATCAATGAGGGTATTTCTTGAACAGATGAGGTAAGTTTAATCTAGATACTATCATTTCTTTTTTCTGGAAAAAAAAAAAAAACTTTCTCCTATTTGGGATACTGTTGTTGTTATTTATCCACACTAGGTCCTCAAGATTTGGGGGAAAATGAGCATTTGAAAATCTATAAACAGAGATTTCTATATTTTGTAGTGATAAAAAATTAATTCTAGGTTACGCCTTCTATATGAGTTTCCCACTGCTTCTGTAATAAATCACCACAAACTTAGATGGCTTAAAACAACACAATTTTTTTCTTATCATTCTAGGGTCAGAAGTCCTAAATGGGTGATTAAGTCAGCATTCCTTCTGGAAGCTCTATTAGAGAACTGTTTCTTTGCCTTTTTTAGCTTCTAATGACAGTGGAATTGGACAAAGGATATATAATTCTGCATCCTTTGTCAGATTTCTGTCTCTCATACTCTGATCTTCCTTTTTTATTTTCCTATGAAGACTTTCAAATTACATTGTGCCTGCCCAGGTAATGTAGGGTAATCTCCCTATCTACAGATCATTAATTTATTCATATCTGTCAATTCCCTTTTGTCCTGTGTGTGTTATGTGCCCAAGTCTTTGTGACACCATGGACTATAGCCCTCTAGTCTTCTCTGTCCATGGAATTTTACAGACAAGAACACTGGAGTAGGTTCCCATTTCCTGCTCCAAGGGATCTTCCCAGCCCAGGAATCGAACCCACATCTCTTATATCTCCTGTATTGGCAAGCAAGTTCTTTACCACTAGGGCCACCTGGGATGTCCCTCCCAAAAAATCTTAGTTGCTCAGTTGTGTCCAATATTTGAAACCCCATGGACTATAACCCACCAGGCTCCTCTGTCCATGGAATTCTCCAGGCAAGAACACTAGAATGGATAGCTGTTCCATTCTTCAGGGGATCTTCTTGACCCAAGTATCAAACCCTGATCTCCTGCATTGCAGGCAGATTCTTTATTGTCTGAGCCACCAGTCATGTGTGGTAATATATTCAAAATTCTCAGGATTAGTTCACAGACATCTAGGGAGACATTATTCAGCTTATTATACCATACATGACTATGAAATGATCTAAAATATTTGACCCAACTAAATGAATAAACTATGCAAGAAGCAAAGTAAGATTAGACTTCTGAGTGAGAGCTCATAAATGTACTTTTTGGACAGAAGCAGAGGAAGGGAGAACCCAAGCAGATCTGAATTTAAACAAGAGAGAACTGGAGTCTTCTTCCCTGTTTTTGTCCAGCTTCTTTCTCTTAACTGTTCCCTCTTAATGTCCCTTTGCCTAATTGTATGTGTTTCTATTTTAATCTGTATCCACCTCCCTAACATACTTTCTCATTACAGGCTTTATACTGCATCAAGATATATATTTTAGGATTTATTGCATTTATAACTAAAGGATGTGTTGCATGTTCTAAATGTTCAAAGTAAGCACAGTGAAGATGTTAATTCTATAGGTTTAAAAGTTAATCTAAATGAATCTATTTTAAACTTTGTTGTAGATCTCAATTGATATTCCTCTCCTTAAGTCTATAGTCCTTCATAAAAGAAAATAAAGATATTTACCTGGTTAAAAGAGGTTTTAAATATACATGTGAGACCAATCCAGTTTCAACAAGTGGTTAATTTTTTCCAGATTTAATAAAATCAATCTCATCAGGTCAGACTGCATTTAATGTACTGTATATAAAATCACATAAATAGACTAGCATTAATATCAAATATAAATTAAAGAATATAAAATCCATTAACTAAATTTATTCTGTTAGCAATTAAAATATAAAAACAATTCTTTCAGGATTTGCTCAATTGCTTAAATTATACTTCTTTGTAATATGCTTGTAATGATTTTGACTTTCGTAGCACTATTTCTGGGTTCCCATAAAAAGCAGTGACTTTGAATTATCCTTCTCTTGGCAAATTTTCTTGCCTAAGCAAAAAGTGCCAGTTAGAAATCATTCACAGACCCTATAGCTGTCATTTGCTTTTCACCAATGGAGATTTCATTAACATACTCAATTTCCTGTGAATCTCTGCCCCCCCCCCCACCATGAAAATACTTAACATTCCTTTTACACTAGCAGTGATGATATTAAGTGTGCAGGCTCTGGAGGTAGACTGCCTGGGTTTTAATCTCCATTTCAAGCCTTTCCAGCTTTGTAATCCTGGACATATTATTTAAACTTATTCTGCTTCAGTTGCTTTATCGGTTTCCTAATTATTCATCTGTTTGTGAGGTGGTTGTAAGAATTAAATAACTTACTCTTGTAGAAATACTTAGAATCATATCTCATACATAATAAAAGTTCAACAAATGTTCACTTTAGTTCAGTCACTCAGTCATGTTCAACTCTTTGTGACTCCATGGACTGCAGAACTCCAGACTTCCCTGTTCAGAACCAACTGCCAAAACCTACTCAAACTCATGTCTATAGCATCAGTGATGCCATCCAACCATGTCATCCTCTGTCGTTCCCTTCTCCTCCCACCTTCAATCTTTCCCAGCATCAGGGTCTTTTCCAATGAGTCAGTTCTTTGTATCAGGCGGCCAAAGTATTGGAGTTTGAGCTTCAGCATCAGTTCTTCCAATGAATATTCAGGACTTATTTCCTTTAGGATGGACTAGTTGGATCTCCTTGCAGTCCAAGGGCCTCTCAAGAGTCTTCTCCAGCACCACAGTTCAAAAGCATCAATTCTTCAGCGCTCAACTTTCTTTATAACCCAACTCTCACATCCATATATGACAACTGAAAAAAACATGGCTTTGACTAGATGGACCTTTGTTTCTGCTTCTTAATTTGCTTGGTCATAGCTTTTCTGCCAAGGAGCAAGCATTTTTTTAATTTCATGCCTACAGTCACCATCTGCAGTGATTTTAGAGCCCCAAAGAATAAAGTCTCTCACCTTTTCCATTGTTTCCTTATCTATTTGCCATGAAGTGATGGGACAAGATGCCAAGATCTTAGTTTTCTGAATGTTGAGCTTATAGCCAACTTTTTCACTCTCCTCTTCCATTTTCATCAAGAGCCTCTTTAGTTCCTCTTCACTGTCTGCCATAAGAGTGGTGTCATCTGCATATCTGAGGTTATTGATATTTCTCCCGGCAATCTTGATTCCAGCTTGTGTTTCATCCAGTCCAGCGTTTCTCATGATGTACTCTGCATAGAAGTTAAATAAGCAGAGTGACAATATACAGCCCTGATGTTCTCCTTACCCAATATGAAACCAGCCTGTTGTTCCATGGCCAGTTCTAATTGTTGCTTCCTGACCTGCATACAGATTTCTCAAGAGGCAGGTTAGGTGGTCTGGTATTCCCATCTCTTTCAGAATTTTCCACAGTTTATTGTGATCCACACAGTCAAAGGCNATTTCTTTATAACCCAACTCTCACATCCATATATGACAACTGAAAAAAACATGGCTTTGACTAGATGGACCTTTGTTTCTGCTTCTTAATTTGCTTGGTCATAGCTTTTCTGCCAAGGAGCAAGCATTTTTTTAATTTCATGCCTACAGTCACCATCTGCAGTGATTTTAGAGCCCCAAAGAATAAAGTCTCTCACCTTTTCCATTGTTTCCTTATCTATTTGCCATGAAGTGATGGGACAAGATGCCAAGATCTTAGTTTTCTGAATGTTGAGCTTATAGCCAACTTTTTCACTCTCCTCTTCCATTTTCATCAAGAGCCTCTTTAGTTCCTCTTCACTGTCTGCCATAAGAGTGGTGTCATCTGCATATCTGAGGTTATTGATATTTCTCCCGGCAATCTTGATTCCAGCTTGTGTTTCATCCAGTCCAGCGTTTCTCATGATGTACTCTGCATAGAAGTTAAATAAGCAGAGTGACAATATACAGCCCTGATGTTCTCCTTACCCAATATGAAACCAGCCTGTTGTTCCATGGCCAGTTCTAATTGTTGCTTCCTGACCTGCATACAGATTTCTCAAGAGACAGGTGAGGTGTTCTGGTATTCCCATCTTTAAGAATTCCNAATATACAGCCCTGATGTTCTCCTTACCCAATATGAAACCAGCCTGTTGTTCCATGGCCAGTTCTAATTGTTGCTTCCTGACCTGCATACAGATTTCTCAAGAGACAGGTGAGGTGTTCTGGTATTCCCATCTTTAAGAATTCCCCACAGTTGGCTGTGATACACATAGTCAAAGGCTTTGGGATAGTCAATTAAAAAAACAAGTAGATGTTTTTCTGGAGCTCTCTTGCTTTTTTGATGATCCAGCAGGTGGTGGCAATTTGATCCCTGGTTAATCTGTTTTTTCTAAATCCAGCTTGAACATCCAGAAGTTCACGGTTCATGTACTTTTGAAGCTTGTGTTGGAGAATTTTGAGTAGTACTTTGCTAATGTTAAGTATCACTAGTTACTCCTGTGACCACTACTGATATTACTGTGACCACGAAAATTCTGCTTTGAATCAATATTTCTAATCACTGCACTTCTATCAAGTATGATTTTTTTCCAGTTGAAGAAGAGACAACTAAAGATCAAAGATGTTAAATAACTTTTTTGAACTGCAAATACATTGTCAAGTTGAGATTTGAATACGGCTCTGTCCACTTTATTCTACAAAGACTTGTTTTTCCCTCAATATTAGTGAAAGGATAGATGTACCTGAATGGTTAAATATGTCTTTCATCCCCAGGAAGTGTAAATAATGATTTGAAAAGGGTCTCCACTGCTCAAAAGGCAAAGGTATGGCTTCTAAGACAGGAACATTGCCTAGCAGCAAGTTCTTCTCTAAATTTGGACACCCTTGGCAGAGCTTTGTAATGGCAGGTGGGGACAGTGCACAGCAGCTGTTTTGACAGCCTGGTGAGAGGATCTGGTGCCATATGCCAAGACTTGGGGTACAAGCACAGCCTCTTTGGTTGCCTGTATTCATATCCATCTGTTGCAGTGGCATTTTGCCGAATCCTAATGAAGGAACCAACAAAAGAGGATTTTCTGAAAAAGAACCTTTTTTATTTCTCCCTTCAGCATGTGGCCATCTGGCTGGAGCATGGAGATACCCTGGTTTTATAGAGCCTGCTTACAAAGTCACACTGAAATTTTATTTCACAGAAATGTCTGATTGATGAGTATTTCTGGAAGATATACAGCTTCAATCAATTTTCAGATGTTTCAAAATATTTGCCTTAAAATAAATAGACAAGGAATTAAAGTATTTAAATTCTGTTAAATACTATTTACATATTATTTCATCTTCCCAATGATTTTAAGAATCAAGAAGCAATATCTTCCTCTACAGATAAGAAATCTCAGATTCTGAGAAGTCTTTTACTTGGACAGTGTCATCACATGGCCACGAGTGGTGGAACTGGGATTGGAATGCAGTTTTTTATGATCTTTAGGAGTGTGCTGATTCCCCTAGCCATGATGACTCTCCACGGCTGGACCCATAAGGAACCATAATCTATATTTTTCCAGGGTTTTGTTTCTTACATTTTCTGCTCTAACTTTCCACACAAACTCAATTTCCCATATGAATTGGTAGTATTTATAGCTATTTTAGAAGATAAGTTTACTGAATAAAAGTTGGCCCTGACTCTAATAGCTTTTTTCAAAATAAACAAGAGTGAAAACCCTTGCTGCCTAGATACCATAAGACATCCTTTGAAGTCTGTGGATATCTTTTACCATTAAATTAAGACCATGTTTTTATATAAACATGTTAGTAAGTAAGATGGACGGGTGTGAATATGTGTGTCTAAAGTAAAAGTTTTTAATGAGAATCAAAGGTAAAATAAATCCGTATAATCTATATCCTAATTGAGTTCATAAGCCTGAATAATGGTGAAAAATTAGCCTGAGTCATACTTTGTCAGGCTTGAATAATTCAAAAGTCTCCGTAAGAAGGTAAGGCAGACAATCCTGAAACTATAGAACTGTCACTGTCCAATATATCCAGTACAAGTGGATATTGAAATTTAAATTAGCTGAAATTAAATACAATTTTAAAATTCATTTCCTCAGCTGCACTATCCATATTTCAAATGCTTAGTAGTCATATATTGGACAGTGCAGCTATAGACTATTTTCCACATTGCAGAAAGTTACATTCTACAGTACTGCTGTGGATTTTCAGGTTGTTTAGATTTTATGCACTAAGCGTATTAGCTTCTTGGTTATTGTGGGATAATATTGGAGCAGTGGATCATTTTCAGACAGTACAAATGTGGAGATGTTACTTAAAGATTATTCTGCCTTAGCACTTTTCAAGGGCAATTCTGTTCCATCCTTACTGCTCCAAGTTTTTGTGTGTGTGTGGTTTTTTTTTTTTTTTTTTTTTTGATGGGTTAAAGGAATATTAAAGACTGGTTTTCTTTTTCCCTATTAGCTAAATAAAGCTTAAAAAATGATTAAAATACATTATATGACAACATACACCGATTTATCTGTTTCCTAAAGATAAATGTTTATTTAGCATGTCCTTTAAATGAGATTAGCAAAATAATGGAATTCAATAGCATCTTAGCTTGTGGTGCTATAAAAAATCACAATAGACTGGGTGACCTGAGCAACATTAATTTATTTCTCTCAGATCTGGAATCTGGGAAGTCTAAGATCAATGTGCTAGCAGAATCAGTGTTTGATAAGGGCCCACATCTTTGTTGTTGAAGTCTGCTTTTTCCCTGTATCCTTGCATGGTAGAGGGCAGAGAGTGAATCATGGTCTGCTGCGTCTCTTCATAAAAGGGCAGTAACACCATAACAAGAGCTTCACCCTCTTGCTTGTCTGGCACACTTCTGAGACCATTTCACATGGCTTTCCATTTGCTCACTTTGTCACACTACCCTTAAGCTTTCCTAATATCTGAATCCCACACCTCAGTTCCTACAATCTGTCCAGGTCCTCTACATTGGCAAAGGAATTTGTGTTTTACCAGTTTAACCTGACAATTTGAAGACTACTTGATCCTAAATTGAACTTCATAATCAAGAAGAGGTGTGCTCCCTTACGTCCACTTAGACTCACTAGATGATGAGTTCTGGCATTGTCCACTTTTTCTTAAGCCCCCTACTTGACATGGAAGATGAATGGGAAACATAATTCAATCTCTGAAACTGTGGATAATAGGAGATAAAGGACTTGATTTGGGGAGGAAATTGAATGTCAACAATGGAAGTAAACTTAGAGATTTCAGGTTTAGTCTGCAATAGTTGGTGGACATGACTGCAATGACCTTGAGTAAAAGAACATGATGTCAACAGAGTCATAAAATAGAGAAAAAATATATTTCTCTGAAGTTCTTTGCCTACGATTTACCCAAGCCAACTATTTTCCCATCACCTGTCTAGTTATGCCACTTTTAATTTAGACAATTAGCCACTGAGCCTCATTAGACAATAAGCAATGGAAGGAGATGCTCAAGACATTTCCCCTGACTACAAAAGTTGCATTAACATTTTGACTGTTGAAAACCAAGCAGGAAAGGGTGTCTGATGCACAGTCAAGTTTTAGGTTGATGTTCCCAAGGTTGATTTCCTCTCAACTTTATTTCAAAGATTAGTTGAGCAATACAATAAAGAAGTTGGAAATCAAAATTATCTTGGTCCCATAGTGAGAGAAATGAAGACTTCAAATGAAATGTCTTCTTTATCCATTACTGTTAGGTAAAGTTTCTTACATCTAAATGAGCATCACTGAAAAGCTCAAGGAAGTCACATGGTCCTGCTAGACTGCAGAAGTCGACAATTCAAGAGAACTTTCGAGTCTCTCCCATGTGCAACACACTTTTCTAGGGTATCTGTGTTTAAAGGGCTTTTGGTGTGTGTACCATTACAACCCTGAAACGTTTTTAATGGTTAAAAGACAAAGAGCAAAGTATTGATTTTGATACTATAAATTAAATTGTTTTAGAAATATCTTCTGGGAATAGGTAATAAAAAAATAAAGTAAGAAGAGATTAGTCTTCCTGACAAATCTCCTTGTGATATTTACTTGTGTGACTTTCATTTATTTTTGACACAGGAAAAATATCAATGCTAAATGCAGCCAATATGGTAAAGAGAGACTTCTGGAAAACTAAATAATAGATTGAGTACTAGAAAGGACTGCTCAAGTGAGTTATATAGATGGTAGCTTTAAATATAAACTTCCTAAATATATATTCTATGGGCATTCATTGTTCATCACAATGTGAAAAGTCTGGGACATGGAGTAGCTTGACGTTCTGTACATCTTGCAAACTTTTGCTTCTTTGAATAAAAACTTGTCACCTGGCCTTGGGCCCACTGTAACTTCTGAAAGAATGATTAGCAATCAAGGAAACAATAGCTGTTTATGAAAGTGATGTTGGAGAGCTACATGGATAACTCACAGGCTAGGCAGCTCCAGAGTCGCAATCAGATGCAAGGGTGATTTACTATTTCAGCAAGATGTTCTAACTGCATTAATCTTTGCTTGAAACTCAGTCACTGCAGAAATTGACACAAGATATAAGTAGTTTCAGTCAAACACTGGAATAGAGTACTGTCAGACAACTTCCAGAGGCTACAGTGAATCATCCTGCTACTTATTTTGAGCAGCCGCACAAATACAACAAGAAGGTAAGAAGCAGTGCCTTGGTGGCAGGTCTAGGATTCATTTAGACGTTTCTTTCTTTTTTTCTTTCTTTCTTTTTTTTTTTTTTGCTAGTACCTATAAAATTAGCATCCTTAAAATAAGACAAGTGAAAGGAGAGGAGGAGATAGGGGTGACTGATGTCATCCAAGGACTCTGCCAAGGCCATTGCATTGTATAACTCAAGGGGCAACACTCCTTCTGGGTTGGACAACATGGCATTTTAAAACAGGTTGGCCCATTGATGTGGCATTCTGACACTCCTCCACACCATGTTCTTAAACTTAACTGTTTTATCTTGTTTTGCAGACCCACCTGTGTCTCCCAAATATGTTGTAACTTTTCATATTTCTCTACTTTTCATTGGCAAGGGTGTAGGTGAATTTGTTCATGTGCACACGCATGTGAACACGATGTGGGGAAGGTATCCTTGACACTGATCTCACAGTTCCACTCGAATGAATGGGACAGCAGAAAAGAAAGGCTTCTGGCGAATCTTCACCTCTTACCCACGCCTCTCTGTCTCACTCAAAGTA
This sequence comes from Neotragus pygmaeus, assembly GCA_006410875.1. Taxonomy (NCBI): domain Eukaryota; kingdom Metazoa; phylum Chordata; class Mammalia; order Artiodactyla; family Bovidae; genus Neotragus; species Neotragus pygmaeus. Next base: position 400,224 of record SJYV01043047.1, on the reverse strand, counting down.
AGGGAGTGTCATGTGATTGGAATAGGCTACATAACTTAACACACCATAAATTGTGAACTTTATTACACTGGGAGAAAGGCTCTCTCATAAACCAGAAACAAGAAGACAGAGTTTTATGAAATTCTGTCCTCCATTGCCAGTGTATCAACTAAACCCAGGAAGGGTTCTGCACCAGTGAAATAACAACCCATCCATGGATGACACTTATTCTAGGATAAGCAAGAGAAAGGGGCTTTATCAGTGGAGAGACACACAGATTACTTTGCCTCTTCATGCTCTGGATTTGTATTGCTTGCTGTTTACAATATTGTCTGGAAAACCTGCTACCCTGAACCTGGAACTTGAGGTCTGTGGGATGATACAGTATCTTAGATCATGAAAAAACTGCTCTTAGTACTATGGAAATTTAAACGGTTTCCATTTTAGCTGGGAGAAGGGTGAGCTCCCAAATTCTAGCTATCTTGTTGTCTGAACAACATATGGTCATATTTGGGCAATTTTAATATTAAATAATTCTTTCTAGGGGAAAGTGAAATGTTTATCTAATCAGTAGATTTGGGAAAAGGGGTGTGTGGCAAAGCACGTTCTGGTTTTTGTTTTCCTATAGACTCAAGTCTCTCTTCGGATATAGGAATTCTTTCCTCATGCGTGAACTTTATTTTTCAGATGACACTGTGTTTTCTGTAAGTTTATTAGTTATCTATTCCTAGTAACTTAATATTTACTATATCACAATTTCACGAACCAGTCATCCAAGATTTGGTTTATCCTCTCCTTCACTATCTCATAAGTGTTGAAATCAAATACTGGCCAGGGATGCCATCATTGAAGGTTAGTTGGGGAAGAATCCAATTCCCAGCTCACTCATGTCATTAATCGCTGTTGACCAGAAACTATTCTCAAGTCCCTTCTATGTGTATTTCTCCAGTTATGGCATCCAGTCCTATCACTTCATGGCAAACAGATGGGGTAAAAGTGGAAACAGTGACAGACTTTATTTTCTTGAGCTTCAAAATCACTTCAGATGGTGCCTGCAGCCATAAAGTTAGAAGATGCTTACTCCTTGGAAGAAAACCTAAGAGAAACCTAGACAATATATTAAAAAGCAGAGACATCACTTTGTGGACAAAGGTCTGTACTGTCAAAGCTATGGTTTTCCAGTAGTCATGTATGGATGTGAGAGTTGGACCATAAAGAAGGCTGAGTGCAGAAGAACTGACGCTTTTGAACTGTGGTGCTCTAGAAGACTCTTGACAGTCCTTTGGACAGCAAGGAGATCAAACCAGTTAATCCTAAAGGAAATTAACTCTGAATATTCATTGGAAGGACTGATGCTGAAGCTGAAGCTCTAATACTTTGGCCATCTGATACAAACAGCCGACTCATTGGAAAAGACCCTGATGCTGGGAAAGATTGAGGGCAGGAGGAGAAAAGGATGATAGAAAATGAAACGGTTGGATGGCATTATCAACTCAATGCACATGAGTTCGGGCAAACTCTGGAAGATAGTGAAGGACAGGCATGCTGGCATGCTGCAGCCCATGGAGCTGCAAAGAGTCAGACATGATTTAGTGACTGAAAAACAGTGTGTGTTTCTCCATAGGATAGCTCTCAACAAGGCATCTTGTTTCATCTCAGTAAGCAAGCAGAGGAGAGCCAGGAACAGAAATAATTGAATAAGAGCAGATGCAAGTCAGGGCTTCTTTATAACTGAGTCTAAGAAGTGATATCTTATTCTTGCTGCACTCTGTTTATTAGAGGCAAGCCAGTCTCCAGTTCCTGTTCAAGGGGAGGGGACTACACAAGGGCTTGAAAACCAGGAATATACTGGTTGTATACCAGCATCACCAGGAGCCCTGTCGAATGTTGTCTACCACATTAGAGTATCAGAAAGTGTCTCATGGTCACACATCTACATCACTTTCTTCAGTATAATCTTCATCAGGAATAAAGCTGATATTTCTATCTTTATCTACACATCTCCAAGACTTTCTCTCGGTGTAATTTGTATTCAGATAATATCAGGTGCATTCAGGGTGGTGTGGCTGTAGACTTAATTTGCATTCAGAATGAGTGTCAGCAACTTTGTCTATTCTTTTCCTCTTCCTGGGCTTCCCTGGTGACTCAGACGGAAAAGAATCTGCCTGAAAAGCAAGAGACCTGGATTCGATCCCTGAGTTGGGAAGATCCCCTTAAGAATGGAACAACTACCCACTCTGATATTTTTGCCTGAAGAATTCCATAGACAGAGGAGCCTGGCAGACTATAGGCCATGGGGTTTCAAAGAGTCAGATACGACTGAGTGACTTTCACTTTTCCTAGGTCTTTTCTTCCTCACCGACACTTATAAAACTTATTAGCTTTTTTCAAGATTCAGCCTCAACTTCACCGTGTTTAATAAACTTTTATTAATACTGTAAGGAGCCAATACTAACATGCATATTAATTTCTGGTGGCACTAAGGAGGAAAGAAAAGATAACTAGGGTTATTTTTCTTAAACTTCAATAGAGAAACTCTTAGAGACTAGAGGTATTTCTTTTCAGTAAACTCCATGCCTAGCTTAGTTCCATGAAAGTGACACCCAATATACTCTCCTGTTTACATCTAACTTGTGTTAACTTATCTTTTTTTCCCCCAGCTTTACTGAGCTCTAAGTAACATGACATTATGTAAGCTTAGGCTGTACAATATAATGATTTGATACATGAACATATCTTGAAATGTTCACCACAATAAATTTAGTCAACATATTCGTCACCTTATGTCATTGTGTGTGTGTGTGTGTGGGAGAAGGAAATGGCAACCCACTCCCGTGTTTTTGCCTGGAGAATCCCGTGGATGGGGGAGCCTGGTGGGCTGCTGTTTATGGGGTCACACAGAGTTGGACACGACTGAAGGAACTTAGCAGCAGCAACAATGTGTATAGGAAACTCTTAAATTTATTTTAGCAACTTTTGAGTATACAATGTGGTATTATTAGCCATCATCCATATGCTATACCTTAGATTCTTACAATATATTTATCTTGTAGATGGAAGTTTGTACTATTTGACCAACATTTTCCTCACTCTCTAGGACCTGGCAATTATCATTTTACTCTCTATTTCTATGAGTTCAGATTTTTTTGTTCTGCATATAATTGAGATCACACGGCTTTTGTCATTTTCTGTCAGAATTATTTCATTACCAAAGTTCATGTCTCTCCAGGATAACTTAATTCCTTACGATAAAATGGTTGTAGTGCCATACATTCCTCCTTCCACTCAGAAGGTGAGGTCTAATAGTCTAAAGGAGTGCTACAACTTTTGTGGGATGAGCCAGTTAAAATAACAACAAACTTCATTATATGTTTAATATTTGTGCTTGTTAATTTAATGAAGGTGTATTTTGATAGCCTTTGGACTTAGCAGTCCCATTCTGATGAATGAAGTGTGTGTGTTTGTTTGTGTGTGCATGTAAAATTCTCCCATCATACTAACAAACAAAACATTTTAAAATAAATAAGAATTCAATAAAATCAAGTAAAGAGAGAATATGAAAGAGAATAGAAGGAAGGTATTTATTAAGGGGAAATTGTAGGCAAAAAGATGAAAATAAAGTTAAAAACAAAATAAAATGCCATCTGACAGTAAAACTATAAGATAACATGCTTATTCAGTTACATCCAAACATCTAGACACCTATTAAATGAAAAATTTAAGAAAATCTTCAGTTCAGTTCAGTTGCTCAGTGATGTCCAACTCTTTATGACCCCAAAACTGCAAAACTTCAGGCTTCTGTGTCCATCGCCAGCTTCTGGAGTTTGTTCAAACTCATGGCTATCGAGTCAGTGATGCCATTTAACCATCTCACCCTTTGTCATCCCCTTATTCTTCCTCTTGAAGAAAATCATAATTGAATGAAACAACTCAAGACATATGGTTAATCATAAAACAAAATTAAAGAGTTCTAGTTCTAAACATCATTCTACATTGTTATTGGTGTTTTTTAAATAAGCCTACAAAACACTGTTTATTGTTATGATGAAAGAATTCCAGAATAGAGGAAAATAAATATTTGCAAAATGTTTACTGTAGGTTAAAACACATGTATTTCAAAATCAAGCATACATAGAACATGTACAGTTCAGTTCAGTTACTGAGTCAAGTCCGACACTTTGCAATCCCATTTACTGCAGCATGCCAGGCCTTACTGTCCATCACCAACTCCCGGAGTTAACACAAACTTCTGGTTGTCGAGTCGGTGATGCCATCCAAGCATCTCATCCTCTGTTGTCCCCTTCTTCTCACACCTTCAATCTTTCCCAGCATCAGGGTCTTTTCAAATGAGTCAGCTCTTCGCATCAGGTGGCCAAAGTNATGCCATCCAAGCATCTCATCCTCTGTTGTCCCCTTCTTCTCACACCTTCAATCTTTCCCAGCATCAGGGTCTTTTCAAATGAGTCAGCTCTTCGCATCAGGTGGCCAAAGTATTGGAGTTTCAGCTTCAATATCAGTCCTTCCAAAGAACAGACAAGACTGATCTCCTTTAGGATGGACTGGTTGGATCGCCATGCACCCCATGGGACTCTTAGAAGTCCATTTTTCAGCACTCAGCTGTCATTATAGTCCAACTCTCACATCCATACATGACTACTGGAAAAACCTTTTCCTTGACTAGACTGACTTTTGTTGGTAAACTAATGTCTCTGCTTTTTAATATGCTGACTAGGTTGGTCATAACTTTTCTGCCAAGGAGTAACTGTCTTTTATTTTCATGGCTGCAATCACCATCTGCAGTATTTTGGAGCTCAAACAAAGTCTGCCACTCTTTCCCCATCTGTTTGCTGTGAAGTGATGGGACCAGATGCCATGATCTTAGTTTTCTGAATGTTGAGAGTGAAAAGCCAACTTTTTCACTCTCCTCTTTCACTTTCAGGAGAAGGCAATGGCACCCCACTCCAGTACTCTTGCCTGGGAAGTCCCATGGACGGAGGAGCCTGGTAGGCTACAGTCCAAGGGGTCACGTTGGACACGACTGAGTGACTTCACTTTCACTTTTCACTTTCCTGCACTGGAGAAGGAAATGGCATGCCACTCCAGTATTCTTGCCTGGAGAATCCTAGGGATGGAAGCCTGGTGGCCTTCCATCTATGGGGTCACCCAGAGTTGGACACGACTGAAGTGACTTAGCAGCAGCAGCTGCTTTCATTTTTAAGAGGCTCTTTAGTTCCTCTTCACTTTCTGCCATTTGGGTGGTATCATACACATATCTGAGGTTATTGATATTTCTCTTGGCAATCTTGATTCCAGCTTGTGCTTCATCCAGCCCAGCATTTCTCATGATGTACTCTGCATAAAAGTTAAATAAGCAGAGTGACAATATAAAACCAAATTGACATACTGGAAACCAGTCTTGTTCCATGCCTAGTTCTAACTGTTGTTTCCTGACCTGCATACAGGTTTCTCAAGAGGCAAGTCAGGTGGTCTTGTATTCCCATTTCTTTCAGAATTTTCCACAGTTTATTTTGATCCACACAGTCAAAGGCTTTGGCATAGTCAAGAAAGCAGAAATAGATGTTTTTCTGGAACTCTCTTCCTTTTTCAATGACCCAGTGGATGTTGGCAATTTGATCTCTGGTTCCTCTGCCTTTCCTAAATCCAGCTTGAACATCTGGAAGTTACGGTTCATGTATTGTTTAAGCCTGGCTTGGAGAATTTTGAGCATTACTTTACTAGCATGTAAGATGAGTGCAATTGTGCGGTAGTATGAGCGTTCTTTGGCATGGCCTTTCTTTGGGACTTCAATGCAAACTGACCTTTACCAGTCCTGTGGCCACTGTTGAGTGTTTCAAATTTGCTGGCATATTGAGTGCAGAACTTTCACAGCACCATATTTTAGGATTTGAAATAGTGCATCTGGAATTTCATCACCTCCAATAGCTTTATTCATAGTGATGATTCCTCAGGCCCAGTTGACTTCACATTCTAGGATGTCTGGCTCTAGATAAGTAATCACAACCATCGTGATTAACTGGATTGTAAAGATGTTTTTTGTGTAGTTTTTCTGTGTATTCTTGCTACCTCTTCTTAATATCTTATACTCTACTAGGTCCATACCACTTCTGTTCTTTGCTGAGCCCATCTTTGGATGAAATGTTCCCATGGCATCTCTAATTTTCATGAAGTGATCTCTAGTTTTTCCCATTCTGTTGTTTTCCTCTATTTCTTTGCACTGATAGCTGAGGAAGGCCTTCTTATCTCTGCTTGCTATTCTTTGGAATTCTTCATTCAAATGGGATANTACTCTTGCCTGGAAAATCCCATGGACAGAGGAGCCTGGTAGGCTGCAGTCCATGGGGTCGGAAAGAATCGGACACGACTGAGTTGACTTCACTTTCACTTTTCACTTTCATGCATTGGAGAAGGAAATGGCAACCCACTCCAGTATTCTTGCCTGAAGAATCCCAGGGGCGGGGGAGCCTGGTGGGCCGCCGTCTATGGGGTCATGTAGAGTCAGACATGACTGAAGCGACTTAGCAGCAGCAGCAGCAGCTTGTTACTATGATCTATTTCTAACTGCCAGTGGCTAGAAAAGAATGAGAAGATTCCTTGGACTCTAGCAAAAGAGAGAATGTTTTTAATGAAAATTTTGACTGTGATATTGAAAAAGAAAGTGCTATGTAGCTGAACAGATAACCACATTGTTTTGCAGATAGTTTTCGCAATAGAAAAAAAAAAATGTCCATTTAGTTTAACCCAGTCCATTCCCCCCATATGAGGAAGAAAATTTATTAAACCACAATGCATCTTACAATAGAAAGCGTCTTAAAATCTAAGAAAAATGGTACCAGAATTGGTGGAAAGAGGAAATACAAAAGAAGAAGCCTTGGAGAACTAATTAAAATCTTACAAATAAAAGTGAAGTAAAACTTCAAGTAGGAATGTTTGCTTGAAGGAAAGCTTGAAGGATTAATTAAAATCTCTCAAACTGGGTTAAACATCACTTCATTTAGGCCTGAATGGTGTAGCATGCAAGGCTGCAGAAGACTAGGACTTTAGCCTAGGGGTACTAACAGAAAAGAACCAGAGGAATATTCACTTGAGAAACAGAACAATTTGAAAAAGACTAATTATTTCATGTAAATTATTGTATTTTAGTCATTCCTATAAGTTAGATGAAGAAAGGCATATCAAGATGGATTTTCTTCATAACTTGTCCATGGAAAGGTACAAGATTGGAAAGGAGAAGATATTCTTACTATCATTAAGGCTAGGTTGGCAATTAACTTTGTTGAGTTTTAAGCCAGCTTTTTCACTCTCCCTTTCACTTTCATCAAGAGACTCTTTAGTTTCTCTTTGCTTTCTGTCATTAAAGTGGTGTCATCTACATATCTGAGGTTACTGATATTTTTCTCCTCCTGGCAAATTTGATTCTAGTTTATGATTCACCCAGTCCAGCATTTTTCATGATGTACTCTGCATATAAGTTAAATAAATAGGATTACAACTTACAGCCTTGACATACTCCTTTCCCAATTTTGAACAAGTCCGTTGATCCATGTCCTGTTTTAACTGTTGCTTCTTGACCTGCATACAGGTTTCTGAGGAGGCAGGTAAAGTGGTATGGTATTCCCATCTCTTTAAGAATAGCTAGTCCCATCACTTCATGGCAAATAGATGGAGAAATCATGTAAACAGTGACAAATTTTATTTTCTTGGGATCTGGCATCACTGCAGATGGTAACTGCATCCATAAAATTAAAAGATGGTTACTCCTTGAAAGAAAAGTTATGACACACCTAGACAAGGTGTTATTAGAGAAGGAAATGGTAACCCACTCCAGTATTCTTGTCTGGAGAATCCCAGAGATGCGGGAGCCTGATGGGCTGCTGTCTATGAGGTCGCACCAGGTCAAAAACAACTGAAGTGACTTAGCAGCAGTAGCAATAGCAGACAGGGTATTAAAATGCAGAGACATCACTTTGCCAACAAAGGTCCGTATAGTCAAATGTATTGTGTTTTAAGTAGTCATATACAGATGTGAGAGTTGGATCATAAAGAAAGTTAAGTGCTGAAGAATTGATGCTTTATAACTGTGGTGCTGGAGAAGACTCTTGAAAGTCCTTTGGAGAGCAAGTACGTAAAAATATAGTCAATCCTAAAGGAAATCAACCCTGAATATTCACTGGAGGGATTGATGTTGAAGTGGAAGCTCCAATGCCTTGGTCACCTGATGTGAAGAGCTGACTCATTGGAAGAGACCCTGATACTAGAAAAAATTAAGGGCATGAGGAGAAGGGGTCAACAGAGGATGAGATGGTTGGATGGCAACATTGATTCAAACGGACACGAGTTTGAACAAACTTGGGGAGATGGTGAAGGACAGGGAAACCTGGTATGCTGCAGTCCATGTGGTTGCAAAGAGTCAGACATGACTGAGTGATTGAATAACAACAACAGCAATTAACTATGAGACTATGTCTATGTCCAAGAGAACTGTTATAAGAAATATGTTTCAGCTAGGGCATAACTCTCCTGAACATAAGAAAACAAATTTTAGGAAGCATGATGGTTAGTTTATGTGTCAACTTGGCTGGGCCATGAGGTAAACAGTTACTGGTTAAACATTACTGTAGGTATTTTTAGATGAGGTTAACATTTAAATTTGTGTACAGTGAGTAAACCAGATGATCTCCAGGATCTGAGTGGGTCTCATCCAATCATTTGAAAGCCTGAGTAGAGCAAAAAGATTAACTTCCCCGGAGGAAGAGACATTCTCCAGCAGACTTCTTCAGACTTCATTTACAACATCTGCTCTTTCTGGCTATACTGCAGACAGCCTTCAGAAACAAAAAGAAATGCCAGCTTTCCTGGGTCTTCAACCTGTTGGCCCATTCTGTGGATTTTGGATTTACCAGTCTCTGTAATCATGTGGACCAATTCCTTACAATAAAATCTCTTTGTACAAACACACACACCTTCCTGATTTTTCTCTTCTGGAGAACCTTGATTAATATGTGAGCTAAATATACAAAAAAATTTATTTATGATGCTAGAAGATTAGATATAGACAGTAAGGATAAAGAAATGAAAGTTTGTTTATCTGTTTCTTTGCTTTTTTGTTCATATTGTACATGGTAAAATGAAGATTTATAAATGGAAGATAATGGTAAAAAAATTATCACAGTTTTATAGTCAATATAACTGAGATATTTTAAAAACACACAACACAGATATATAAATTGTTTATATATATATATATATATACATACATATATAATGTCAAAAAGCATGCATGAGAATCATATACACCAACTTTAGGATGTTAACTCTGAAAAGGGAGGGAAGCAGGAAAAGGAGAGTGAAAGATATTGAGGTTTCAGCCAGGTTTATAATGTTTCATCTATTTTAAATTAAGAAGATGTGAAAAGCAAGGAGTGCAAACTATTAAAATCTGTTTAATCTGAGGAGATGTGTGAATTATTTTACTTTTGTGGCTGATTAAAATACTATGTAATTAAAATTAAGTAAAAAGAAAAAGAAATTAATCACAGTGGAAAATAGATTTGAATGTTTTCTTCTGAGGAACAGCTACAAAGAGAGGCATCCATTGACCTACGGGTGAAATACAGCCATGAAATACTCTAACTTGTGCTAAGTGTTTGAAATCTCTTGTGTTGTTGGAAAAGAGTGTTTACTATGACCAGTGCATTCTCTTGGCCAGATTCTGTTAGTCTTTGCCTTAATAGATAGTAATAAAGGAAAGGGGCTCCAGTTGGTTGTTGCATACCTCCTTGTGTACCTCCTTACATACCTCCTTGTTGCTTCCCCATTAGGTCTGGTCACTATGTTGCTATAAACTCTTACCAAGGCAAGGGTTATTTTTTGTTCTCCAGCTTTTTATCTATATGTGAATGAAAAGTGTTATGGCTTAAAGGTCAAGCCTGGGAGGCAGAGCCTTGAGAAAAGGCTATTATGTATATTTTAAGCTTTAGGGAACATTCTTTTACTGTTTGACTAGACAAAGTTGCAGAGTCAGCATGACTAAGCACAGGCAAAGGAGCACTAAGCTTAGAGCGAGTCAAGTTTGTTCTTCTCCATTAAACATGGACTTTGAAGCCAAACTTCCCGGATTTAAATTCTGACTTTGCTCTTATTGATTGTTTGGCCTTCAGAAAATTAATCAGTATTTCTGTGCCTATCAGTAAAATGGGGTCATTTATTGGTGCTTATTCTATAGACTGGTGAGGATCAAGTGAATTTATATTCATAAAGCACTTAGAACTATCTGTCTCAAAGTAAGCACTTAATTCTAGCTTATGATTGTGGTTATTACCTTCTTACATTTTGCATTATATGCTTCCTCAACACACAGATGCAGGTACAATGCAAGTAAAAATTGCATAATTTGATTCTTTATCTTGATTTCTCTACAGCAAACTATTTTACTCCAATATTCTCAACACAATCGTTGCCTGCCTTTCAGATCAGCTCCGTTTTTATGTTACACAGCTACAACTGAGTTTTATGATGCTGATGGAGATACAAAAGCACCTGTCATTTTTGCATATGATACCACGGTAGAACGAGTTACCAATATGATAGAAAAATCAATCAAGGTTCAAAATTGTCATTAAATAAGAATGCTGATCAGAATCCAATAAGATCTTTTATGAAGTAATTCAAAATCTTACACTTTTTATTCCATAAAATTTTATTCAACTTCTACCCCAAATTACATATGCATTTCTTTTTTCTTGGAGATGGTTTTGATCACTACCTCCTATTCAATGTCATGAACATCTGTCCATAGTTCTTCAGACATTCTATCTATCAAATATAATCTCTTGAATCTATTTGTCAATTCCACTGCATAATTGTAAGGGATTTGATTTAAGTCATACCTGAATGGTCTATTGGTTTTCTCTGCCTTCTTCAATTTAAGTCTGAATTTTGCAATAAGGAGTTCATGATCTGAGCCAGTCAGCTCCCAGTTTTGTTTTTGCTGACTGTATAGAGCTTCTCCATCTTTGGCTGCAAAGAATATAATCAATCTGATTTCAGTATTGACCATCTGGTGATGCCCATGTGTAGAGTCATCTCCTAAGTTGTTGGAAGAGGGTGTTTGTTATGACCAGTGTGTTCTCTTGGCATAACTCTGTTAGCCTTTGCCTTAATAGATATTCATAAATTAGTGTTGTCAGACAATTGAGGAAATAGTTTTGCATGAGAGTAAGGGCAGTGAGTGCCTTGTAGAAGTAATATCTGAGCATGAGTTTTAAAAATGAATGAGAATTTCTCATGATCAATGTTAGGAGTGGGTTCCTGGACACAAGTGAGTTAAAGGCAAGAAATTACAATTTCAACATAGACTAAAATACGGATTACATTACAGGAATAACCAAAATTAATTTCTCAAGAGTTTAAAATTTGGCAGATAAAACTAGTGCAAATTGGAATTAAAACCAGAAAAAAGAAAAAAAAATTGGATGTCTAATAAGAGTTAAAGATATCTACTAGGAGTAGAGATTGCAGGATTGCATTGTCAATCTATGATGTGAAGAGATATTTGAATATAGAGAATAAAGCCAAAGACTGAAACAAAATAATAGCTATAAATAACCTAGTCATTAACAGAAGAGTGCCCCCTACAAAAGAAACGAAAGCAATAATAGAGAAAATTAAAAAAATAAATATGGGAGAAAATAATTTTCAAGGCAAAAACAAATTAATGCAGGCAAAACTGAAAGGTCAAAGAGAAATGAATTCACTACCAAAGAAAGTGCTGAATATTATGAAGATAATTACATAAATTGTGCTAAGTCCACAAGTAGTACTGTTATGAAGCTGTTATAAAAAGGGCTAGGAAATTCCTGCACTATAATATAAATAAATATTTATAGCATAGCAGAAGGCACAATTGTTTGTACATTGTGATTATAATTTATGACTAATATAGGCAGGAACAGCCCTGAAATGTGCAGACCTTGGACATATATATATATATATATATATATATATAGTGAACCCTGTCTATATACGTAATTTTATTTAAATTGATTTATAAAATTCAACTGTTCATGTGATGTATAGTGATTAACTGATGAAGACTTAGAATATCAGTAGAAAAAAGCTTGCTACATATTTGTAATTGTGTCATCATTACATGTTCAGCTACCTCATCTCTTCCCATTCAGGTTCCAGGAATTATATCTTTGTGCTTTTCATTATTAGATACACCTTTCTGGCTATTTTAATATTTTTATATTTTCTCACCTTATGAGAAAACAATAGTGATGAAATCGTTCACAATGTCTGGTTGGTGTTAGACCCTCAGGAGCCCAGAGCTCTGACCACATCCTGTGTTAGCATAAGAAAGTATAGAATTCATTGGTAAAATAAGTGTCTAGATAAACACAGAATGATGTGTTACTGTAATGTTAAAGAGTTTGAGAAATTAATTTTGGTTATTACTGTAATGCAATCTGTATTTTATTCTATGTTGAAAGTGTAATTTCTCGCCTTTAACTTACTTGTGTCCAGGAAGACTTGAGAAGGGGAAATTCTCATTCATTTTTAAAACTCTTGCTATTTTAAATTATATTATAAAACTTCAAAAGACAAACATGTTAAAAATAACCATAACTAAACTATTTTTAATGAATACACAAATTAGATCTAAATTGTGACATTACTAATGTGTAATGTGAACAGAGAAGAAAAAGGGTACAGTTTTGCATGCAAGTGAAATTGAATTGTTATCAGGATAAAATAGACTACTGTAACTATATTTTTTGTAAGCCTCATGGTGATCAGTGTCCTTTATAATTTTCTTTAGTTTGTCTCTTGCAAGACTTTGACATTTTATATCATTCGCTGGCCACACACATGACCATTGGAACTTTTCTCAAAATCTTCAAAACGAGGTCATTTCTTGGATTTCCCTCATGTGGACTGTTAGCAAAATGTTTTGTGCTTAGTTGCTCAGTTGTGGTCCAACTCTTTGTGACCCCATGGACTGGGTCTCAGCACTGCCAGGCTTCTCAGTCCATGGGAATTCTCTAGGCAACAATACTGGGGTGGATTGCCATGCCCTCCTCCAGGGGATCTTCCCAATCCCAGGTCTCCTGCATTGCAGGTGGATTCTTTACCAACTGAGCCACAGTAAACAAAATAATAGATACTAAAATTACATGGACCCCACATGTTCTATAGGGGGAAATATTCATTCATTCAGTCTACATTCACTACTCTAGATATAATGAATACACCAAGGAAAAACAAACAAACACATTTCTGTATGCCTGAAATTTATATTCTATGAAGAGAGAAAGATGGGTCATAAACATAAATTTTTTAATATGCAGACTCTGTGCTCAGGGGACTTGCACAAACACTTATGACTATTTTTGATTTGAGGTTTCTGAATGTGAGAAGTTTGAAGGAATAACAGAAGAGAAGGGAAGGGGATATGGGCAAAATTTCCTTCTAATTCAAGGTCTCTAGGTCTTTAGAGGCCCTCATTGAAAAGAATCTGAACAGTTTTTGTAATTCCATGTAAGGGGACACTGGTCTGCCTAGAAGACATCAGTCCAGAAAAGTGAATCTCCTACTCAAAGGACTGCTATTGTATGAGAAACACAATGGTGGTCCACCACCAATGGGCCAATGATTGAGGGAGCTTTCTTCAAATCATATGAATTTAAATTTCTGAACATCTCTTAAAATTTGGAATAATACTATAAAGCATAGACAAAAAATTTTACCCTGATATTAAATAATTCAATGGTAAAAGATGCTTGGATGGCATCACAGACTCAATGGACATGAGTTTGAGCAAACTCTGGGAGACAGTGAAGGATAGGGAAGCCTGGAGTGCTGCAGTCCATGGGATTGCAAAGAGTCAGATATGACTGAGCAACTGAACAACAACAATAATAAAAGTATACAAAATTTTACTTCTCGAGTTCACTATTTATAGAGCAGGGTAAAACTGGTGTCAGAATTCAAGTTCTGAAGTCTGACTAAATGAAGCCTTGAGAAACTTAAAAACAAACAAATAAACTGCAAAAACAATGATAACAACAAAAAATTCCACTTGTTCTCACCTTCTATAAGAAAGAAAGTTTGTCTTATTGCTGGCTGTTCATGGTATTATACAAATTATATCTGAAATTCAGAATAATCTTGAATATGCATTTTGGAAGTGCCTCCTGGGTCTGAAAACAAATTTTAAGCAATTAAGACAGTTTTTTAACCTAGAAAAGTAAACTTGACTTTGATAAGCAGTTAAACGTGATTTTTACTAGAAGGATGGGATGGAGAAGGATACGGGAAGGAGGTTTAGGAGGGAGGAGACATGGATACACCTATGGCTGATTCTTGCTGATGTTTGACAGAAAATCACAAAATTCTGTAAAGCAATTATTTTTCTTGTAATCATATAATTAAAGATGTCAATGATAAAGATGAATATTCCATCTTTGAAAATTGTTTCTTTGGGAAGCATAGTGGTGATGAGGAGGAGGAGGAGGATGATGATAAAAGCTTCAACAAGTACCATTCACTTCTATTAGTGCTTACCAGAAGCAAGCTCTGGGTCAAACTCTATGGACATTATCTCATATACTAGCTTTTATAAAATCTAGATTATGTATTATTATCATTACCATTTATTTGTTGAAGCTGAAATTGAACTCTAAGGAGGATAGCGTGGCTAGAATCAACAAATAAGGGACAAATCAACAGGAGATTAGGCATAGAAGTAAGTCAGTGGGTGACAGGGGCAGGTTTTATCATACTCTGTACCTCAGGAACATTGTGGAGGACAGAGGAGCCTGCCAGGGTACAGTCCATGGGGTCACAAAGAGCCAGACATGACTTAGCAACTAAACGACAACAACAAAATCTCAGATTAAGAACTTTGGCTTGTTGGTCTTTTCTCTGAGTAGAAACAGAATTATGGCTTATGTTTAAGGAGATAAATGTGGCTACTGTCAACTGAAAAAAAAAAAAAAAAGCAGAACCTAAAAGTAGAGAATTTTATTTCATTTGGAGGTATTACTGTGAATTTACACTGAAAGCCTCTTAGAAAGCTCTGAGAGACTGTTTCAAAGAGGTAAGGGAGGAGCCAGAATAGAGGAGGAGTTTTTGTTAAAAAAGAAAAGAAAAAAGAACACAAAAACCCAGATAGTTAAAAACATCAAAAGATGGTAATTAAAGAAAAACCAGACATCTCAAGTTAACGAATTTAAAACTTTTTTATGTATGGGAAGATGCAAGAGTCGTAGCTTAATGAAATCATTTCTTTGCTACGCTCCTATCTAGGGCCAGTATCCTGTTCTTCTCTACCTTGAATTCCCTCAGGGTGCAGTTGTGGGTGGCTATAGTGGTTGATGGCTTGATAGATACATCCTTTGTTTTCCCAATATGTGATATTCTTTTCTACACTACTGTTTGAGAACAGGCTTCAGGAACAACACTGACAGAAACAGAGAGATTAGTAAGACCATATTGCACAAAGAGGTGATAATGACTTAGATCAAAAGCAGGTGATAGTGATTCAGATCAGAGTGACGATAGTAAGGATGGTGGAAACGGTCAAATGATAAATATCTTGAAAATTAGATGTAACAAAATCTGCTGATGAACCAGTTGAAGGGGTCTGAGAAAAAGTGAAGGATTAGATGTGACATCAAATATTTGGCCAAAAATATGGAACAGTCCATGAAAAGCTATTTTTATGGGGGAAGACTCCTCTGGAGCTTAATGTTGGACATGCTGAGTTTGCCAGGTCCAAATGGAGATATAAAGCAGGCAACTGGATAGAACTATAATTCAGAGAAGTAGTTTGGACTAAAGTTGTAAAACCATAAGTCATCTGTGCGTAGATTATATGTGCTTTCAGTTTAGATGTTATATAACTTGCTCAAGGCCCAAGTGGTGAGTTGTCTGACTCTGAAGCTTTTATGATCTTTCTATTAAACCATGATACTACTAATTTTTTATTTGAAAATTCACCCATTCTGTTAAATCATTTGTTCAATAAGTATTTATTAGTCCCTCCTTTGCGCTGGACAGTTGGCAAGTTGCTGAGGATGAAGAGATGAAAACAAGCTGTGTGATTCCTTGTCTCAAAACATGCACAGTCTAGTCAAGAGTCAGTCTCAGGCAACCTGAGGAGATCACAGCTTAAAAGAGTTAAGAAGCTCCTGTTGTTTCAATGACAAACAAGGCAGCAAAGAAGAAACTCTAGGCCAGCTGTTGTATTTTTGAGTCAGAATGTCAAATTAAAATTCAACACTTGTTTTGACTGAATCAAATAGATGAATTCTTGGTTGTGAATTGCTTTTGGAAAATAACCAAGCTATCATTAAATTTTATGTTAACTGTGGAAACATAATGGTCATACTTGAGTGAGATCTCTAACAAATAAGAATGTCAATATTTGTTAGGTTAAAATAAACAGTTTTATCCACGAGAGGAGAATTTGCTTTGTTTTTGAATTAGTACTGCCTTGGCATCTGGCAAAGCCCGTCTTCTCTCAGGCTCACTTTCTAGTTCTGCTCCTACTTCCCTCCTACTCACTCTCAGGGACTCTTAAACTCACATTGGCTCTGGATGCCCTCTTTCTATCAAAATCGGTTCCAAAGAGATGATGAACATTTATAATAAATGCCTCAGTGTGCATTTAAGGCAGCTCAACTTTCCTTGGGGCTATATTTAGTTTGCAATGTGGCATTTCTGCCCCATTGAACAAGTGTTAGGATATAAAGTAAATGGGTGGTAGCTTGGAAACGTGTTAACTTGGCTATGCTTTCCAGAATTCCCTGGCTTGTATGCATCTGTTTAGGGTGGACCATAGGCAGGTGAGATTCCTGCGTGAGATCTGGAAGGCAGAAGTGGAAGGGCAGCNTGAAGTGATTAGACCAGATACATGACCTTCATTTTTTGAAAATTGAGTTTTAAGCCAGATTTTTTGCTCTTCTCTTTCACCCTCATCTATAAGGGGCTCTTTAGTTCTTCTTCACTTTCTGCCATAAGGATGGTGTCATCTGCATATCTGAGATTATTGATATTTCTCCTGGGAATCTTGATTCCAGCTTGTGCTTCATCCAGCCCAGCGTTTCTCATGATGTACTTTCATAGAAGTTAAATAAGCAAGGTGACAATATACAGCCTGGACATACTCCTTTTCCAACTTGGAAAGTTGTTTGTTCCATGTCCATTGTTCCATGTCTGGTTCTAACTGTTGCTTCTTGACCTAAAAACAGGTTCCTCAAGATTCAGGTAAGATGATCTGGCATTCCCATCTGTTTATGAATTTCCAGTTTGTTGTGAGCCACACAGTCAAAGGCTTTAGCATAGTCAGTGAAGCAGAAGTAGACGTTTCTCTGGAATTTCTTGTTTTTTGTATGATCCAACAGATGTTGGCAATTTGATCTCTGGTTCTTTTGCCTTTTCTAAATCTGACTTGAATATCTGGAAGTTGTCAGTTCACGTACTGTTGAAACTTGGCTTGCACAATTTTGAGTATTACCTTGCTAGCATGTGAAATGAGTGCAGTTATGTGGTAGCTTGAACATTCTTTGGCATTGCCTTTCTTTGGGATTGGAATGAAAACTGACCTCTTCCAGTCCTGTGACTACTGCTGAGTTTTCCAAATTTGCTAGCATACTGAGTTCACCACTTTCATAGCATCATCTTTTAGGATTTGAAAAGCTCAGCTGGAATTCTATCACCTCCACTACCTTTGTTCATAGTGACGTTTCCTAAGGCCCACTTGACTTCACACTCTAGGATGTCTGGCTCTAAGTGAGTGATCACACCATCATGGTTAGCCAGGTCATTAAGATCTTTTTTGTATAGTTCTTTTGTGTATTCTTTACACTTCTTATTATTTTCTGCTTTTGTTAAGTCCATACAATTTCTGTCCTTTATTGTACCCATCTTTGCATGAAATGTTCCCTTGATACCTCTAATTTTCTTGAGGAGACATCTAGCCTTTCCCACTCTGTTGCTTTCCTCTCTTCCTTTGCATTGATCACTGAGGAAGGCTTTCTTCTCTCTGCTTGTTTTTCTTTGGAACTCTGCATTCAGATGCTTATATCTTTCCTTTCCTCCTTTGCCTTTTGCATCTTTTCTTTTCTAAGCTATTTTTATAGTCTCCTCAGACAGCTGTTTGGCTTTTTTGCATTTCTTTGTCTTGAGAATGATTTTGATCACTGCCTTCTGTCCTGTGGGGATACAGCAAACTAGCCAAGAACATGTGTTTAGGCTCTCTCACCCCATGTTTTGTAAATAATGACTATGTTACAACTGAGATCATTTATAGCTTTGCACATGTGCATCATGAGATTTCTGCAACTTTTGAGATCATTTATAGCACTATGCATGTGAATCACTAGGTACTTAATTGGTCACAAGGTACTCACTTGGTCACGAGCTACTTTGTGCAGTATCCCTGTATGAGATCAGCATGAAAGCCCTGGTGGCTTTTGCATTGAGGCTACTTTGGAGTGACACCATGGTTATGTTATATGAAGTTATGTTGTGACTGTTTTATTGCTACATTATGGCTATGCTGTGCCTGCTGCTAAGGCTGCTGTGTCTGTCAGAAAAAAGGCTGTGTTATGGCTGCCATGTCAGCCAGGAGAAAATAAGCGTGTCTGCAGTTCCTACATCTGCTCGCATCTTCTTCCAGCCTTTTAGCTTGAGCACTGCTGATCCTAGGTTCAGTGAACAGTATGGACAGTGTAAACGGATAGACATTTGGCACTGTGAGAAGGATCAACGATACAGTTACAATGTTATGAACCTCCATCCACATTTCTTCAGACACTCTGTCAGATCTAATCCCTTGTGCCTATTTGTCACTTCCACTGTATAATCTTCCCTGGTGGCTCAGATGGTAAAGTGTCTGCCTACAATGTGGGAGACCAGGGTTCAGTCTCTGGGTCGGGAAGATCTCCTGGAGAAGAAAATGGTAACCCACTCCAGGATTCTTGCCTGGAAAATCCCATGGACCAAGAAGCCTGGTAGACTATAGACCATGGGGTCCCAAAGAGTTGGACATGACTGAGCGACTTCACTTTCACCATATAATCACAAGGGATTTGACTTCTATCATACCTGAATGGCAGTGATTTTCCCTACTGTCTTCAGTGTAAGTCTGAATTTGGAATAATGGGTTAATGGTCTGAGCCACAGTCAGCTCCCAGTCTTGTTTCTGCTGACTGTATAGAGCTTATCCATCTTTGGTGCTGCAAAGAATGTCAAAGATGGCTGCAAAGAATATGATCAATATGATTTCAGTATTGACGATCTGGTCATGTCCATGTGGAGAGTCATCTCTTGTGTTGTTGGAAGGGAGTGTCTGCTATGATCAGTGTGTTCTCTTGGCAAAACTATGTTAGCATTTGCTCTGCTTTATTTTATACTCCAAGGCCAAACTTTCCTATTAATCCAGGTATCTCTTGACTTCCTTCTTTTTCATTCCAGTCCCATATGATAAAAAGGACATCATTTTTTGGTGTTAGTTCTAGAAGGTCTTGTAGATCGTCATAGAACTGTTCAACTTCAGCTTCTTTGGCATTAGTCATTGGGGCATAGACTTGGATTACTGTGATACTGAGTGGTTTGCCTTGGAAATGAACAGAGATTTATCATTTTTGAGATGTACCTTCAGACTCTATTGTTATCTAAGAAGTTTATTCTATTTGTTCTAAGGGATTCATGCCCACAGTGGTAGATATATGGTCATGGGAATTAAAGTCACCCATTCCTGTCCACTTTACTTCACTGATTCCTAAAATGTCAATGTTCACTCTTCCATCTCCTGTTTAACCACTTCCATTTTACCTTGATTTTTGGACCTAACATTCCAGGACCCTATGCAATATTGTTCTTTAGAACATCAGACTTTACTTTCACCACGAGACACATACACAATTGGGTGCTGTTTCTGCTTTGGCTCAGCCCCTTCATCCCTTCTGGAGCTATTTCTTTGCTTTTCTCCAGTAGCATATTGGGCACCTACCAACCTGGGGAGCTTATCTTTCAGTGTCATATATTTTTCCTTTTCATACTGTCAAATGGGGTTCTCAAGGCAAGAATGCTGAAGTGGCTTCCCATTCCCTTCTTGGGCCACTTTTGCCAGAACGCTCCAATATGACCCATCCATCTTGGCTGGCCCTACACGGCATGGCTCATAGGCATGACTCATACTTTCATAGAGTTAAAGAAGGCAGTGATCCCTGTGGTCAACTTGGTTAGCTTTCTGTGACTGTGGTTCATTCTGTATGCCCTCTGATGGTTGAGGGTAAAACGCTTGTAGAAGCTTCCTGATGGAAGGGACTGGCTGTGGGGAAGACTGGGTCTTGCTCTGGTGGGCAATGCCATGCTCATTTTTTTCTTTGAAGAAAGCATGTTTAAAGCATGAAGACAAATGGTCAAATCGGAGAAAAGATTTGTAAGTCACATATCCAGCAAAAGAATTGTTTGATAAATATATAAACACAAAAAGAGCCCAACAATAAGAAAATAATCCACTATATGGAAGACTAGCCAAAGGATTTGAGCAAAAAGTTTACCACAGGGAATATAAAAATAGCAAATACACACATGAAAAGATATCCAGCATTATTAATCTTTAGGAAAATATGAATTACAGCCAGTATGAGAAGCCATTGTGTTTCCTATTATAACATACATACATATTTGCTCATTTGTGTTTGACTCTGTGGCCCCATGGACTATACAGTCCATGGAATTCTCCAGGCCAGAATACTGGAGTGGCTAGCCTTTCCGTTCTCCAGAGGATCTTCCCAAACCAAGGATTGAACCCACGTCTTCCCCATTGCATGTAGATTCTTTACCAGCTGAGCCACAAGGAAAGCCCAGGAATACTGGAGTGAGTAGCCTATCCTGTTTACCAAATGAGGTATCTGGGAAGCCTGTATTTTCTATTATAACAGCCAAAATTGAAAAAATACTGACAATAGTTTCTAGTGATATGTGAAATAATGATCTGTCAGACACTTCTACTGAGATAATTATATGGTTTCTTGTAAGTTTAAATATACACCATTTATATAATCCAGAAATCCTACTTGTAGTCATTTACCTTAGAGAAATGAAAACTTTCATTCACAATAAAAAAATCTGCATATTAAAGTTTAGAGAAGCTCTACTTATACTGTCAAAACTAGAAACAACTCAATGTCTTTCAATGAGAGAATGAGTTAATATATTGTGATAAATCCATAAAAATGAAGTTCTATTGAGCAATAAATCCAGTCCATGGGATCATAAAGAGTCAAACAGGACTGAGTGACTGAACTGATTGAGCAATAAAAATGAATTATTTTATCCATTGTTTTTCTTCTTTTGTTTATATATTTAAATTCCATTAGATTATAGTTGGTTTACAATGTTGTGTTAGTGTCAGGACAAGTGATTCAGGTATGCACATATATATATTCAAGGAATGAACTATTGATACAGGCAAGTTCGATGAAATTTACATGTATTAAGCTGACTGAAAAAGTCAGTCTCAAAAAGCTAAATGGAATGAGTCTCCACTTGTATAACATTCTCAGAACTCTAGCAAGGGAAAGCATCCATTGTTCTAGGGGTTGGGTTTTACAAAAGAGCATGACCATGAAGAGATAGCCCAGGAGAGTGTTTTTGTGTTTTTTTTAAAGTCGGGCGAGGGGCGGTGATAGAAGCACTTTTTTGTCTTTACTAGGGGTATAGCAACATGTTTGTGTGCTGTGTATGCTGTGCTTAGTCACTCAGTCATGCACCCAGCTCCTCTGTCCATGGGAATTCTTCAGACAAGAATACTGGAGGGGGTTGCCATGCCTTCCTCCAGGGGATCTTCCTAACTGAGGGATCAAACCCAGTTCTCCCAGGTGGATTCTTTATTGATTGAGCCACCAGGGAAGCCCAAGAATAATGGAGTAGGTAGCCTATCCCTTCTTCAGGGGACCTTCCCCACTCAGGAATTGAGCTATGTCTCCTGCATTGCAGGCGAATTGTTTATCAGCTGAATGTGTTAAAATTCATAGAACTGTGAACAGTATGTGATCTTTTAAAAATATCTAAAAATATTGAAATCATCAAAATCCTACTAATATTTCTAAAATGTCTATTTTCTGGTGTTTCACAAATATATGCACACATCCTGCCATATAAAAACAAAAAAATAATAAATTAAAACACAATAAGAATGAAAAGCAAAGGAGCAACAAAGCATTTATAAGTGAATAGTACTGAAAAAACATATTGCTGGAATGCTGTAATTACGACACACAATATCAATCTTTATCAATATATTCTTCTTTTAGGTTTATTATTGACAAACTTGGCTCTGTGTAACCACTTGACCTTTACTTTAATGTTGATGCTTTTATTAATAGATTTTTATTCTAGGTAGATTTTCACCAGTTATTTCTGAAACTTTTTTTTCTTTTGAGTCTTATAGATGACCCATATGCATAGAAACAATTGAATTTTAATGCACTCTGCAAAAATTGTCCAAAAGCATTTAATGAATACTCAGGTTCATGTAATAAGATATTACTATTCACATCTAGGGATTCCAGAGTGAATACATATTGAATAAGAATGAATATTTATGGCTATTCCCATAATTATTCTATGAAGGCATTATCTGATTATTGACCTAATGAGATCCAATTCTAAATGTATTTACTTCACAAATTTAAGAGTAATGACCTCATTTTACAAGGAAGGTAAATTTACAAACTCTTCACATACCTGACGCATCTAAGACTAAATGCTGTACTTTAAAACATTTAAATATTTAAAATCATGCATAGGTTTTAGATTCAAGATTTTTCTCTTTTGCTTTTCTAGCTGAAAAGTTTATTGGATTGTCCCTTGTTGAGGTGTTCATTTAAAAGAAACCTACCTGAGTCTTTCAGAGAAACCTTGACTGTTTAATATTTGAAAGCCAAAACCAGTACTTTTCCTGTAAGTACAGCTTTTGAAAAGCTGTGTTGCAAGATTTCTTCAAAAGTGGTTTTTTTCTCATTTCTTTTAACTGAACAAAGAAATATTGCACTAAATTATTCATGTACTTTATGAATATTTTTAAACAAAAGCACCTATTACACACCAACTTCTGGAAAATGTGCTGGTAATATATTGGTGTTATGGACGGCATTATATCCCTCCCACAAAGAAGTCGTAACATCAAGGACTGCAGAATGTAACTGCATTTTGGAGATAGGGCCTTTAAAGAGATAATTAAGTTAAAATGAAATTTATAAGATGGGTCCTATTCCAATATGGCTGATGACGCAAGAGAATGTTAGGAAATAAACACTCACAAGGAGAAGACCTTGTTCTGATACACGGATAAGATAGCCACCTACTAGCCAAGTAGAGAGCTATTAGAAGAAATCAGTCCGGTGGGCAACTTGACCTGATTTCTAGCCTTTGCAACTGTGTGAAAATAAATTGTTTCAGCCACCCAGTCTCTGGTACTTTGTTATGGCAGCCCTAGGGAACTATATAAAATGGCAAAGAAAATAGATACAATATGTATTCTAGAAACAAATCAAGTAAGGGAGCAGAAATAAAGATACTATACGGGTAAAGATCCTAAGGAAATGATGAATGCTACAGGGGTGGTGCTCTATTCTTCAGGAGTGTGGAGGTGATCTTTAAAACTGAGTCGTTCAGTTAAACAAAAGGAAAATTATTCGAGGCAGCAAGTGAATAAGCAATGCCAGTGTAGTTGGAATTCTCTAAATGAGTAGGAGAGCAGTGGGTGGTGGATAGAGAGGCAGGAAGGGTTGGATCAAGCAGAATATTTTAAGATTCACTTCAGAATCTTCAGCTTTATTATTATTATTATCTGATTTCATCTTTAGCCTTTGGCAACTTCTAGGAGAAAACTTCTAGTCTTTCTCCTATGGATTTACTTTTTAGAATTGCTGCTTAATGGGGCCCTGTTTTTGTGTTTTAAACATTGTCTGAGTCTATTAACACCTTTCATGAAACCCTAGAAAAAAGCAAAATATTAAACCGAGATATTTTAAATTGCTTTGCATTTTAATCTGTGACTCTATGAATATTTTTGGCTATTAATTTTATATATTGCTTTGATATACAGATACAAACTCAGTAGCAAAACAGACTGAAAAATGTATTTTCTATAAGACTTAGGCCATGACTTTGTATAAAATAATCTTTGAAGTGTGCTTTTATTAGTATAGATTGTATGTATGTATGTATACTTTTATATCTGGTTGACTGCCTGCATCCATGAAATTAAAAGATGCTTGCTCCTTGAAAGAAAATCTGTGACAAACATAGGTGGTATATTAAAAAGAAGAGCCATTAATTTGTTGACAAAGATCTTTCTAGTCAAAGTTGTGGCTTTTCCAGTAGTCATGTATAGATGTGAGATTTGGACCTTAAAAAAGGCTGAGTGCCAAATATTGAATGCTTTCAAATTTTGTTGCTGGGGAAGACTCTTGAGATTCCCTTGGATAGTAGATCAAAAGAGTCAATGCTAAAGGAAATCAACCCTGAGTACTCATTTGAAGGACTGATGCTGAAGCTGAAGCTCCAGTACTTTCACCACCTAATGTGAACAGTCAATCAATTGGAAAAGACCCTGATGCAAAAGATTGAAGGCAGGAGGAGAAGGGGATGACAGAGGATGAGATGGTTGGATGGGATCACTGATTCAATGGACATGAATTTGAGCAAACTCCTAGAGACAGTGAAGGACAGGGAAGCCTTGTGTGTTGCAGTCCATGGCATCATGAAGAGTCGGACACAATTAAGTGGTTAAACAACAACAGCAGCAAAATATCTGGTTTTTCACTTACTATGTAATTATTGACTGGGCATTGTTTGATTACTTTCTACTAGATGCTAAGTGTTAAGTTAATACTAGCCCTCTTTCTTTGTTTTTAGCATTCAGAAAACACAAGAGATGACACTATACATTGACATCACCAGATGGTCAATACTGAAATCACATTGTATTCTTTGTAGTTGAGGATAGAGAAGCACTATACAGTCAGCAAAGCAAGTTGGGGAGAGGACTGTGGCTCAGATCATAAATTACTTATTGCAAAATTCAGGCTTAAATTGGAGAAAATAGGGCAAACCACTAGACAATTCAGGTATGATCTAAAACAAATCCCTTACAATTATACAGTGGAAGTGACAAATAGATTCAAGGGTTTAGTTCTAATAGACAGAGTGGCTGAAGAACTATAGCCAGAGGTTCATGACATTGTACAGTACACAGTGATCAAAACCATCCCCAAGAAAAATAAAGGCAAAATGGTTGTCTGAGGAGGCCTTATAAATAGCTGAGAAAGGAAGAGAAGCAAAAACCAAAGGACAGAAGGAAAGATATACCCATCTGAATGCAGAGTTCCAAAGAATAGCAAGGAAAAATAAGAAAGCCTTCCTCAGTGAACATTGCAAAGAAATAGAACAAAACAATCGAATGGAAAAGACTAGAGATCTTTTCAAGAAAACTAGAGATATCAAGGGAACTTTTCATGCAAAGATGGGCACAATGAAGGGACAGAAATTGTATGGACCTAACAGAAGCAGAAGATAAGAAGAAGTAACAAGAATACACAAAAGAACTATTAAAAAAAATCTTAATGATTCAGATAACCACGATGGTGCGATTACTCACCTAGAGCAATGTATCCTGGAGTGAAAAATCAAGTGGACTTTAAGAAGCATCACTAAAATCAAACCTAGTAGAAGTGATGAAATTCCAATCGAGCTATTTGAAATCCTAAAAGATGATGCTGTGAAAGGGCTGCAGCAGTAGCCACAGGTCTGGAAAAAATCAGTTTTCATTCCAATTCTAAAGAAAGGCAATGCCAACAGATGTCCAAGGTACTACAAAATTACACTCATTTCACATGCTGGCAAGGTAATGCTCAAAATCCTCCAAGCTAGACTTCAACAGTAGGTGAACTGAGAACGTGAAGATGTTCAAGCTGGATTTAAAAAAGGCAGGGGAACCAGAGATCAAATTGTCAACATCTGTGGGATCACAGAAAAAGGAAGGGAATTGCAGAAAAAAAAAAAAAATCTACTTCTGCTTCATTGACTACACTAAAGCCTGTGTGGATCATAACAAACTGTAGAAAGTTCTTAATATCAGATGATCTTATCTACCTCCTGAGAAATCAGTATGCAGGTCAAGAACAATAGTTAGAACTCAGTGTGGAACAACAGACTGGTTCCTAAGTGAGAAAGGACTATGTCAAGGCTGTATATTGTCACCTTGTTTATTTAACTTATATGCAGATACATCATGAGAAACATTGGGCTGGATGAAGCACAAGCTGGAATCAAGATTGCCAGAAGAAATATCAACAACCTCAAATATGCAGATGACAACACTTTTATGGCAGAAATCAAAGAGGAACTATGAAAGTGATGAAAGTGAAAGAGGAAAGTGAAAAAGCTGGCTTCAAAGTCAACTTTCAAAAACTGAAGGTCACGCATCTGGTCTAATCACTTCATGGCCAATAGATGGGGAAACAATGGAAACAGTGATAGACATTATTTTCTTGGGCTCCAAAGTCACTGCAGATGGTGACTGCAGCCATGAAACTAAAGGACACTTTCTTGCTCCTTGGAAGAGATTCTATGACAATCTTGATAGTGTATTAAAAAGGAGAAACATTACATTGCCAGAAAACATCCACAGAATCAAAGTTATGGTTTTTCTAGTAGTCAAGTATGGATGTGTGGGTTGAACCATAAAGAAGGCTGAATGCCAAAGAATCGGTGCTTTTGAACTGTGGTGTTGGAGAAGACTTGAGATTCCCTTGGATTCCAGGGAGATCAAATCAGTCCATCCTAAAGGAATTCAATCCTGAATATTCATTACAAGGACTGATGCTGAGGCTGAAGCTTCAATACTTTGGCCAACTGATGGAAAGACCTGACTCATTAGAAAAGACCCTAAGGCAGAACGAGAAGGGGAAGACCGAGGATGAGATGGTTGTATGGAATCACTGACTCAATGGACATGAGTCTGAGTAAGCTCCAGGAGATGGTCAAGGATAGGGAAGCCTGATGTGCTGCAGTCCAGGGGGTCACAAAGAATCGAACATGACTGAATGACTGAACAGCGGCATCCAGAGAGAGACTGATGCTAAGATGCCCAATAAATAAATATGTAATATACAAATTGTGATGGATGCCTAGAAAGAAAAAGACTGGAATCAGACATTAAAATGCAATTAAGGAAAGAAAAATCTATTAAAGTGGAACATTTTCACCTTTGAAAGATGGGAAGAAATCAGCTATATGAAATGGATACAAAAACATTCCAGGAATAAGTAATTATAAATTCAGAGACACTGAATTGGGACTGATCTATTTTCTAGAAACTAGGCAGCAGTGAGAATGGTGTGAATACAGTGTCACACCAGATGAAGTTAGAAAGGTAAATATGAAACCAATCACGGCTTTATAGTATATGGCCAGGAGTTTGGTTTTATTTAAAGTGGAATGGAAAGCCAATGAATGCTAACAGGGTGGTTAATGAGTTAAATAGAAGTTATAGCATAAAAGTTATAAAAGTATTCAGTGGTCTAGAACTCAGATTTTTTTTATCCCTTTATCTTCTGATTCTGTCCAGGTTGATTTTTATTTGAGCTACTATATTTGTTTCAATCAGTTTAATTTAAGGGATTTTAGAGCAATATTGTATGTTAAATGGGAGAACAGAATGTATTTCCCTTCATAAAAATGACTTCAGTAAAAAAAAAAAAAAGTAATAATTGGTGGAATGATTGACTTTACTCATTATTATCTTATATATGTGTGTGTGTGTGTGTGTGTGTGTGTGTGTGTGTGTGTATACACACATATATATATATGGTGACTGATCTTCATCATACCAAATCTTATTTAAAATGCTTGAATTAAAACTTTTTAAGACAAGTTTCAATAAAACTCAACTCTATTTTGGTTTCTGTATCTGCAAGTAAAGAAAAATTCTTTTAACAAGTAGAATAAAACCAAATAAGAATAAATTCATGGTGCCACAGATTTATTTTGAAGGTTCAACAGTGATACAATTAAAGTAGAATTTCTGTAGGCAGAATGCAGGAGAAAGAGGAGCAAATCAGCTGATATGAGAGGGAGTACCATAAAAAACTTGGCAAAAAGTATTAAGATAAAATTATTTCAGCAGCACAAGTCTTTCCTGCTTATAGAGAGTTTTTTTTTCTTTGAACTCAGAATTACCTTTCAAAGGCCAGGGGAAGACATTAATAAAAGAAAAAAAAATGTAGGATGAAGAATAGGAAGCGTTTCTTGATAGTACAATGTAAACAAAATAAAACAAATAGAAACATTTGAAGTTAAAACAATGAAAGTGCTTCTCATTTGAGACATTAAAAATAGATTGAAAAAGAACNGATTGGGGGCAGGAGGAGAAGGGGACGACAGAGGATGAGATGGCTGGATGGCATCACAGACTCAATGGGCATGAGTCTGAGTGAACTCTGGGAGATGGTGACGAACAGGGAGGCCTGGCATGCTGAGATTCATGGGGTCGCAAAGAGTCGGACACTACTGAGCAACTGAACTGAACTGAACTGAACCATCTGGCCAACTATTGTTATCAAATGCAGTAGATTTTTCATGTAATACATGATTTTGACATCACTAATAGGTGAAAAATGTATACTATATAAATAAAAAATGTATAATGCTATTAAACTCAGACTGTAGAGGAAACAATGACAGAAATCAACCCAACCTGCAGGCATTATAACAAACATTTGTGTGAGTTATTTTGTTTCTGCATGTCTTGGCAAGGAACATGGAACTATCAAGCCATCACCAACCAAAAGAATCCAAGAAATGTCAAAAGGAAAGATCCTGTGTCTTGCTATATTCTAGAATCCTTTTCCTTGGAATTCGTTTTGGTTGAGTGATGTAGGTGCAATCAGGAAAGAACCTGAATTGGAATGATTGGCCAGAGACAACTAATCCCATTACCATAAAACTCAAGACTATGAGTCAGGGGGCAGAGCAGTCCTCCTTTGATCCCTTCTTCTCTTGTTCTCTAACTGGGTGCCCTTTCCAATAAAGTCTCCTACTTTGTCAACATGTGTGTCTCCTCAGACAATTCATTTCTGAGTGATATGTTGGAATTTAAAGATAAAATCATATAATATAGTCTTATTACATTATTGTGAGTGCCATAAAATTATCAGGGAGAGACTGTACAGCCAGCAATCAGAAATATCTCTGATGTAAATATTATATGTGATATATAAACATCACAGAAATATCTCTTATTTCTGTGAGATATAAATTCATCTAGGTCCAGATGCATTTTCAAATTACTTAGTAGTGACTCCCCCCCCACCCCCGGAAAATAGCAGCCATAGTTGTCTACCTGTGGCTGTGATAAAGCATCTAGTACACCACTAATTATAGTAAGGGTAATATAAAAGTAAGCAAAATAAATGAAGCAGATTTTTTTAATACTATATTTCAGGCAGTGAAGGACTGTTATTACTTGGAGAAGAGAACTTATAAGATGAGTCCTGACACCAGCAAGGCTTACTGATGCAGGTACGTTTTGTCAGTGACGTCCATTCTTCTAAGTTGAGGAAACAGAGTGGAGGAGGTTCAGGCAACTGAAATTTCTGAGGCACATTAACAGATAAGAGGAATGAGGCAGAAAAAGAACTCAAGAACACAGAAACTTGGCAAATGTTCGGGGTAGATCATCTCAAGTTTTTTGTTTTTGTTTTTTTTTAACTTTATTTTACTTTACAATACTGTATTGGTTTTGCCATACATCAACATGAATCTGCCANAAGACTCTACACATGGACATCACCAGATGGTCAACACTGAAATCAAATTGATTATATTCTTTGCAGCTAAGATGGAGAAGCTCTATACAGTCAGCAAAGACAAAACCAGGAGCTGAATATGGCTCAGATCATGAACTCCTTATAGCCAAATTCAGACTTGAATTCTAGGGAATTCTAGGTAAAACCACTAGATCATTCAGGTATGACCTAATTCAAATCCCTTATAATTATACAGTGGAAGTGACAAATAGATTCAAGGGATCAGATCTGATAGAGTGCCTGAAGAACTATGGACAGAGGTTCATGACATTGTACAGGAGGCAGGGATCAAGACCATCCCCAAGAAAAAGAAATGCAAAAAAGTAAAATGGTTGTCTGAGGAGGCCTTACAAATACTTATGAAAAGAAGAGAAGCCAAAGGCAAAGGAGAAAAGGAAAGGTTAAATCCATTTGAATGCAGAGTTATAAAGAATAGCAAGGAGAGATAAGAAAGCCTTCTTCAGTTATCAATGCAAAGAAATAGAGGAAAACAATAGGATGGGAAAGACTAGAGATCTCTTCAAGAAAATCAGAGATACCAAGGGAAATTCTCATGCAAAGATGCCATCAATAAAGGACAGAAATGGTAGGGACCTAACAGAAACAGNATCAATGCAAAGAAATAGAGGAAAACAATAGGATGGGAAAGACTAGAGATCTCTTCAAGAAAATCAGAGATACCAAGGGAAATTTTCATGCAAAGACGAGCACAAGACAGGACAGAAATTGTATGGACCTAATAGAAGCAGAAGATATTAAGAAGAGGTGATAAGGATACACAGAAGAACTCCGACTTTTTGCGACCCCATGGACTGTAGCCTACCAGGCTCCTCTGTCCATGGGATTTTCCAGGCAAGTATACTGGCGTAGGTTGCCATTTCCTTCTCCAGGAGATCATCCCAACCCAGGGATTGAACCTGGGTTCCCACACTATAGGCAGATGCTTTACCATCTGAGCCACCAGGGAAGTCCTAGGTGTTTCATTTTCACTTCAATAGAAGGAGAAGATATTAAGAAGAGATGGGAAGAATACACAGAAGAACTATACAAAAAGATCTTCATGACCCAGATAATCACGATGGTGTGATCACTCACCTAGAGCCAGACATCCTGGAATGTGAAGTCAAATGGGCCTTAGGAAGCATCACCACGAACAAAGCTGCTGGAGATGATGGAAATCCAGTTGAGCTATTTCAAATCCTGAAAGACGATGCTGTGAAAGTGCTGCACTCAATATGCCAG
>SJYV01043047.1:312339-368996 GCA_006410875.1 Neotragus pygmaeus | reverse complement strand
CAAGTTTTTTGTTTTTGTTTTTTTTTAACTTTATTTTACTTTACAATACTGTATTGGTTTTGCCATACATCAACATGAATCTGCCACGGGTGTACATGAGTTCCCAATCCTGAACCGCCCCCACCACCTCCCTCCCCATACCATCTCCCTGGGTCATCCCAGTGCACCAGCCCCAAGCATCCTGTATCCTGCATCGAACCTAGACTGGAGATTTGTTTCTTACATGATATTATACATGTTTCAATGTCATTCTCTTAACTCATGTACACCCATGGTGGATTCATGTTGATGTATGGCAAAACCAATACAATATTGTAAAGTAATTAATCTACAATAAAATTTAAAAATTATATTTAAAGAAAAGATAAAGCTAAGGATGGGCACATGAAGACACATTGTAATCAAATGGAAAAAGTTAAAGATCAAGACATAGTCTTAAATGCAGCAAGAAAAAAGCAGTCATTTACATACAAGTTATGTGTATAGGCCATAAGCATAAACTTTGCATACCAAAGCTATTGTCACAATCTATTTAAAATGATGAAACAGGGTGAGGGGGAGAAACTATAAGCAAGAATATCCTACGCAACAAGGCTATCATTCACATTTGAAGGAAAGAAAAAAAAATTACAGACAAGCAAAAGTTTTAAGTACCAATAAACCAGTTTGTAAGAGTGCTAAAGGGACTTCTCTAAGCAGAAAACAAAACAAAACAAACAAACAAAAAATTCAAAACTAAAAATATGAGGGGTAAAGCAAACAAAAAGCTCATTAATAAAGGCAAATATGCAGTAAAGGTCATAGAATGACAATTTTTAAAACTAGTAGAAAGGCTAAAAAGCAAAGTAGTAAATTCATACATATCAACAGTACACACTTAAGGGATACATAACCAATAAAATAAAATATAACATCAAAAGTTTTATCCATGTTAGCTGAGTAGGAAACAATGCAAGGTTGCTAGCATGCAACTAAACTTAATCAACTTAAAATATGTATATATGGTATAAATGTAGATATATATAAACCTTATGGCAACCCCAAGGCAAAAATATATAATACAAAGAAAAGAGAAAAAGGAATCCATGCTAAATAATACTAAACAATCACCAAATCAAAAGAAAAGAAAGCAAAAGAATACACAATGGAGTATTACTCAGCCATTAAAAAGAATACATTTGAATCAGTTCTAATGAGATGGATGAAACTGGAGCCGATTATACACAGTGAAGTAAGCCAGAAAGAAAAACACCAATATAGTATACTGACACATATATATGGAATTTAGAAAGATAGTAATGATGACCCTGTATCTGAGACAACAAAAGAGACATAGACTTATAGAACGGACTTTTGGCCTCTGAGGGAGAGGGAGAGGGTGGGATGATTTGGGAGAATTACATTGAAACATGTATACTATCATGTAAGTCAATGTTCGGTCTATGTTCGATGCAGGATGCTTGGGGCTGGTGCACGGGGATGATCCAGAGAGATGTTGTGGGGTGGGAGGTGGGAGAGGGATTCAGGATTGGGAGCTCATGTACACCTGTGGTGGATTCATGTCGATGTATGGCAAAGTCAATAAAGTATTGTAAAGTAAAATAAAGTAAAAAAATAAATTAATAATAAAAAAAAGAAATCCTTAAGGAAAAAAAAAGTGACAAGAATTACAAAACAACTAGAAAATAACAAAATGGCATTACCTATCAATAACTACTTTGAAAATAAATATACAAAATGCTTTAATAAAATAGTGTTGTTAATGGATAAAAATTTTAAAATATTTATATGAATGCTTTGCTAGAGAGACTCACTTGAAATCAAAAGACACACAGACTTACAGTGAGGGAATATGGAATTATATTCCATACAAATAAAGGAAAAGAAAACTAAGGTAGCTAAAATAAGACAAAAGAATTTAAAACAAAGACAGTAACAAGAGACAAATGCCAGTACACAATGTTTAAGTGGTCAATACAAGATATAACAGTTGTTAACATATATACATCTAACATAGGGAAAGGTAAACATACGACAAATATCAACCAACCCAAAAGGAGACGTTGATACTAACCAAACAATGGGAAGAGAATTAAACACCCCGTTAACTCAATCCAAAAGCAGCAGAATACACAATCTTTTGAAGTGCACATGAAACATTCTCTAGAAAAAATTGTATACTAGCCCACAAAAGAGGACATATATATTAAAGAATAATGAAATAATATTCAGAATCTTTTCTGACTACAACAATATAATACTATAAATCAACTACAAGAAAAAAAATAACTGCAAAAAACACAAACACGTAGAAGCTAAAAACATATTACAAACCAATGAGTCAAGAAAGAATTTAAAAATACTCAGAGACAAATGGAAATGGAAATACAACTGTTCAAGATCAATGTGACATAGCAAAATCAGTTCAAGAGTGAAGCTGTAAGCAATGAAAGTCTGACTAAGGAAACAAGAAAAAGTAATCTATCCTTTCAAGTTAGTTGCTCAGTCATTTTCAAATCTTTATGACCCCATGGATTGTAGTCTGCCTGTCTCCTCTGTCAATTGAATTTTGCAGGCAAGAATACTGGAGTAGCTTGACATTCCCTTCTCCAGGTGATCTTCTGGACTAATTGATCAAGCATAGGGCTTCTGCACTGTACATACACTATTTACAGTCTAGCCAACAAGGGATCTCAAAGAAGGGTAATGCCAAAAACTGTTCAAACTACTGCAAGTTTGCACTCATTTCACATGCTAGCAAGGTAGTGCTCAAAATCCTTCAAATAAGTCTTCAACAGTATGTGAACCGTGAACCTCTAAATGTATAAGTTGTATTTAGAAAACGCAGAGAAACCAGAGTTCAAATGGCCAACATCCCCTGGATCATAGAAGAAAACAAGGGAATTACAGAGAAACATCTACTTCTAAAACATCTACTTCTGCTTCACTGACTATGCTAAAGCCTTTGACTATATGGATCAAAAAACACTGGAAAATTCTTTTAATGATGGAAACATGAAACACCTAAGCTGCCTCCTGAGAAACCTGTATGTAGATCAAGAAGCAACATTTATAACCACACGTGGACAATAGACTGGTTCAAAATTGGGAAAGGAGTGTGCCAAAGCTGTATATTGTCACCCTTCTAACTGGACTTACATGCAGAGTATATCATGTGAAATGCCAGGCTAGATGAAACTCAAGGTAGACTCTAGGTTGCCTGGAGAAATATCAATAACCTCAGATATGCAGATGACATAACCCTCATGGCAGAAAGTAAAAAAGAACTAAAGAGTTTATTGATGAAGTTGAAAGAGGAAAGAAAAAAGCTAGCTTAAAACTCAGCATTCAAAAAAGTAAGATCCTGGCATCCAGTCACATCACTTTGTGTCAAATAGATGGGGATACAATGGAAACAATGACAGACTATTTTCTTGGGCTACAAAATTACTGGGGATGGTGAATGGAGCCATGAAATTAAAAGACATTTGGTCTTTGCAAGAAAAGCTATGACAAAACTAGACAGCATATTAAAAGAGCAGAAACATCACTTTTCCAACAAAGGTCTGTATAGTCAAAGCTATGATTTTTCCAGTAACCATGTCAGATATGAGAATTAGACCATAAAGAAGGCTAAGCACTGAACAATTGTTGCTTTTGAACTGTGGTGTTGGAAAAGACTCTTGAGAGTCACTTGGACAAAAGGAGATCAACGATCCAGTCAATCCTAAAGGAAATCAGTCCTGAATGTTTATTGGAAAGACTGATGCTGAAGCTGAAGCTCCAATATTTTGGCCAGCTGATGTGAAAGGCCGACTTATTGGTAAATATCCCTCATGCTTGGAAAGATTAAGGACAGCAGGAAAAGTAGGTGACAAAGGA
The DNA here is from genome assembly GCA_006410875.1 of Neotragus pygmaeus. Classification (NCBI taxonomy): domain Eukaryota; kingdom Metazoa; phylum Chordata; class Mammalia; order Artiodactyla; family Bovidae; genus Neotragus; species Neotragus pygmaeus. The sequence continues at coordinate 365,114 of SJYV01043047.1, read as the reverse complement.
GACGTGGTTGAATGGCATCATGCACATGAGTCTGAACAAACTTTGGGAGATAGTGAAGGACAGGGAAGCCTGCTGTGTTGTAGTCCATGGGTTTGCAAAGAGTGGAGACTACAGAGTGACTGAAGAACAGCAAACCTTTCATGCTAAGATTGAGCAGATTAAAATAACACTATGCAATATTAGTAGAAGAAAATAGAAAAGATCAGAACAAAAATAAATGAAATAGATATTAAGGAAAAATATAAAAGATCAATGAAACTAAGAACTGGTTCTTCAAAAAGACAAAGAATATAGATATACAATTAGCCAGTCTAAAGGAAACACACACACACACACACACACACACACACACACACACACANAGACAAGGGTTTGATCCTTGGGTTGGGAAGATCTCCTGGAGGAGGGCATGGCAACCCAGCCCAGTATTCTTGCCTGAAGCATCCCATGACAGTGAAACAGAGTGCTGCAGAGTGGGACGTGACTGAAGCACGCAGCAAGCATACAGTGACATTAGCTTTACACTAGCTCCTGCAGACTTTGCAAGATAAGGTTTGCCATCTAGATACTGATATAAGGTACTATTTTCAAATTTTAAACACATTTGCATTCTTGGAATTTACTCAGCCATTACTATTTTATTTCAGTATCTATTTTGCTTGAGTTTGATTTTTTGAAATTTGGATGCAAACATTTTTGCATCTATATTTGTAAAATATATGGTTGTACAAATGCTTTATTTTTACTGTCATTGTAATTTTATTGTTAATTTTCAAGTTATATAATCTCAATAAAGTGAATTAGAAAAATTTTTTAATGTAGAAGGAAAATTTTCTATCCCTTAAAAACTTGAAACAAAGTAGGTATATTTATTTATCTGTTGTTCTCAAGATAGAATTGAATCTCTTCTAATTTCCAATACATTTTCTTTTCTGAAAATATTATCAGATTTTTATTTAGTAAAGTTTTACTGTACACGTCTTTTAGTCTTCTCTTTCTATTTTTTTAAAAAGCATATATCTTTGCTTAGTTACCAAGATCAATCTTCCATTACATTTGTGCTTTCCTTATTAAGAATAGCATAAAACTCAAATAACAGTACTGCAATATAATATTTGAAGTATTTCCATATTAAAATTGCTTTGAAGCTTGTGCTTTATGTAGTCTTAATAATAGGAATCTTATTATTTTTCATTTATTATTCATGTAGACACACAAAGTATAAGATATTGAATGGGGCAGATTTCTAATTGAATTACCCTGCAGGGTGTAGTTAGTTGGAGACCCTATTTTCAATGACTCAATCCACCACCAATAAAGCAATATAATTATACACCAATAAAATGACATGATAATAGAAGGAAAATCTATTATGAGAGCATCAGAGACCAAACTATTAGTGCCAGTGGGGTGGTGCTGCCAATCCTATAGTCTAATCAATACTGAGAAAATAGATTTTCAGTTTTGTCTCAGCCAGAGTGCTAGGGTTAAGATAGGTGGGATGCTAATGTTCAAAAGTAGAAAAAAAAATCAAAACATAATCCAGTAACTTAACAGGAACTGAAGCTTTGCTGGTGCTATTACTGAAACAGCTCTGAATATGAGGTTCTGTCCAAACCATAAGAAAGAAGGAATAGGCAGCATTGCTAACAAAGTATAGCAGAGATGGACAGCTCTGCTGTAGACAGCTCAGACAGAGCTGGAGGGCCATCTAAACCCCATCCTTAGCGAGATGGGTGGCTNATCGAGTCAGTGATGCCATCCAGCCATCTCATCCTCGGTCGTCCCCTTCTCCTCCCGCCCCCAATCCCTCTCAGCATCAGAGTCTTTTCCAGTGAGTCAGCTCTTCGCATGAATTTTGTTTTATTTGTGTGTTGTTAGTCATGTCCCACACTGGGTGACCCATGGACTGTAGCTGGCCCTGTAACTCTGTCCACCGGATTTCTCAGACAAGAGTGTTGGAGTGGGTTGCCATTTCCTATTCCAGGGGATCTTCCCAACCAGGGGCTTGAACCTGTGTCTCCTGCATTGGCAGCCAGATTCTTTACCACTACACTACCTGGGACTCTCTTTGTTTTATGGGGTTAATAATAATTATATATCCTGACTGCTTGTTAGAGGGCAAGCGTGGTTTTGATTTTTCAGCAGTGATTCATGTCACTCTCATAGAGAAGTGACCTATGTAATTTATATATTAAAAAAAGCAGTCACGTAATTGTATTATTAATTCTTGACACAGTCACTGGAACGTGGTCTGCTGTTCCAAGCAAGTGAGAAAAACAGGATAGATTTTTCTAGACTTAACCTGAATCCGTAGGTCCAGAAGATACCTTGGAGAAGGGAATTGCAACGCATTCCAGTACTGTTGTCTGGAGAATGCCATGGGCAGAGGAGCCTGGTGGGCTACAGTTCATGGGGTTGCAAAGAGTTGGACACGACTGAGCAACAAACACTTATTTCACTTTCAACCTGAATTCCATGTTATAAGTTTGACATACTTTTTTATATATATTATATAGATTTAGTTAAAGTAGTCATTGGGAAGGACATTCTCTTTAAGAAGCCCTTTAAAAGTCAGTGTAAAAAATGTTCACAATGGGAAATGAACCATGATAGGACACTATAGCAAGATTTACCACCATCGTGTGCATGCATTCTATTTTTTTTGTGTGTGATGCTAATTGAAATTGGTAGCAAGAAAATACAAATGCCTCTGTATGTTCACCGCTGTTTCAGTGACGTTCAGTTTATGGATATTATCTCTGTCCTCTTATTGAATACTTCAGTACTTTAAAAAAATTACTGCCACCTTATTAATCAACACATCTACAAAACAGGGCCTGGTATCCAGTTCTCTTTGTACAATATATTTAGTGACGGTTCAGTAGAATAACATGAGTACTCACCCTTGGAAAGGAACTTGGTTTTATTGAAGATGGTCATATAAAAATATGCTTCCAGAAACTTTCTTGATACTGAGTTGTATTCAGACACCTAAATTCACATCTGTGTAACTGAACATTCTCCATGTGGTTGACATGCCAGAACTCAGAACCTAGGAGAAAATATTCATACTTCTTGATGAGACTGTTATCTGATGGCATTAACAGTTTAGCTCTTCACTCATTCTCAATATTCTCCCTTCTTTATTTAATTTCAAGATATCTTTATATTTTAGTCATTTCCATTGTCGGTTATACAATGAGAGACTTGACATATTTGGTTATTCTAGTTTAACTTGTACAATTTAGTTCTCCACTTGTTTATTTCTTAAGCATTTTGATTTCCTAAAACCTTTGAAAGATTTTTATCCTTCTGTTGTGACCACGATCTGGTAGTGGGTCGTGCAATGCTACTTAAAACTAGTTTTGATTTTGCGTTTCCATCGTAATGTTTGCTCGTCTTTTCTGCAACATGAGAAGACACTAAAGTATTTTGAGAGATTTTTTTCTATTTAGTTTTTTTTTTTTGCAGTTGCAGGCAGTTTTACCTTAAGAGGAAGAGAGGGAAGTGAGAGGCAAAGCAGAACTCTCTACAAGTTCTTCAATTGCATTTAAATTATGGTTCAGTTTGGACAAAAAATGTGATTTACATTCAAGATTTTAGGCATCTGTTGAGTAAAATGAAATATATCTGTAATCTNTGCCATCCAACCATCTCATCCTCTGTCGTCCCCTTCTCTTCCTGCCTTCAATCTTTCCCAGCATTAGGGTCTTTTCCAATGAGTCAGCTTTTCACAGCCGGTGGCCAAAGTATTGGAGCTTCAGCTTCCGCATCAGTTCTTCCAATGAATATTCAGTATTGATTTCCTTTAATTCAATGCTCTGAGAATTACCAAACTATTTATATTAGGAGGTTGAGTTGTATATGATTTTTTGAGACCCCATGAACTATACAGTCTATGGAATTCTCCAGGCCAGAATAGTGGAGTGGGTAACCTTTCCCTTCCACATTGCAGTCAGATTCTTTACAAGCGGAGCCACAAGGAAAGCCCAAGAATACTGGAGGGGGTAGCCTATCCCTTTTCCAGAGGATCTTCCTGACCCAGCAATCAAACTGGGGTCTCCTGCATTGCAGGCAGATTCTTTATCAACTGAGCTATCAGGGAAGGCTCTACCCACCAAATTCCCTTGAAAAAGCATCTTATAGCCCTTGTTGCTGCTGTTCAGTCACTAAGTCCTGTCATCTCTGTGACTCCATGGACTGAAGCACGCCAAGCTTCTCGGGCCTTCAGTCTCTCCTAGACTTTGCTCAAATTCATGTCCATTGAGTTGGTGATGCCATTCAGTCATCTCATTCTCTGTCACCCCCTTTTCCTCTTGCCCTTTTGAACATCAGCATCTTTTCCAATGAGTCAGTTGTTCATATTAGGTGGCCAGAGTACTGGAGTTTCAATTTCAGCATCAGTCCTTCCAGTGAATATTCAGTGTTGATTCCCTTTAGAATTGACTAGTTTGATCTTCTTACTGTCCAAAGGACTCTGAAGAGTCTTCTCGAGCACCAAAATTTGAAAGCATCAATTCTTTGGTGCTCAGCCTCCATTATGGTCCAACTTTCACATCTTTACATGACTACTGGAAAAACCATAACTTTGACTATAGGGGTTTTTGCTAGCAAAGTGATGTCTTTGCTTTTTAATATGATGTCTAGGTTTTCTCCCAAGGAACAAGTGTCTTTTAATTTCTTGGCTGCAGTCACCATCCACAGTGATTTTAGTTTGATGTATAAAATGGTTCTTATGGAAATTTTAAGATTTTATGTACAGCATTAAAAATATTCTTACAGGTAAGTTTCAGTTAATTCAGTTGCTCAGTCTTGCCTGATTTTTTGCAACCCCATGGACTGCAACACACCTGCCTTCTCTGTCCATCACCAACTCCTGGAGCTTCCTCAAACTCATGTCCATCGAGCTGGTGATGCCATCCAACCATCTCATCCTGTCATTCCCGTCATCCCCTTCTCCTCCTGCCAAGATTAGTTTAATGTTTTTTTTTAAAACTGTAATGATTTTATTGTTTGGTATAATTAAATTTTAGTGACTGTTTAAAATATATTTTATTAATCTAATGACTGTGATTTTCACCACAAATGAGAATATTCCATCAGAGTTAATTCAAGAGAGAATTTTACTGATGAAGCTAAATCGATTCTAAAGAAGATTCTATATTCTCACTGTGTTGATACAATGTTTAGGCAATAAATATTCCTCCCCATATAAAAAACATTAAATTTACTATTATGATATTGAAATAGGAAATGTCGAATTGGTTCATGTTTGTTTGGATGAACAGACAAAGAAATGACTTGTTATGTGAGGTGTATGGTTTCTGCGGCCTGAAAAAGCTGTGAGAGCTGAGATGGGGCTGATTCTGATTTGAATAACTCTTCATTCCTTGTATTTCAAACAGAAGCCAAACCTCAGAGGACCTGATGCCACTGAGTTTAGGGACTGTTCAAAGACAGATAGATGTTTTGCAGTTTTGTCCATAGATGTCTTTTCTGGCAGATTTACTCTTGGCATAATGTGTGAGGTTCCGTGAAACAAACTTTGAAACTACCTAGAATTCTCACAGCAATAAAATACCTTTGCAAAAACCCTTCAGCTTTCAGAATTTGGTAATGGAAATGCGAAAATCCCCTTCTCTGGGCCTGTGCCTTCTTACAAGCCTACCATCCTATTTGGCATGTAAACATTTTCCCATAGCCCTAGAGACTTCTATCGACAAATTTATTAAACTTGTCTTATCCAGAATGTTAATGTTTCTGTAAATCTTCGCCATCTGTTGTACCGTCTAATTGCAAATGTGGAGCAAACATAATTCATGAGTTTATCGTAATAAATTTAGGTAAGTGATTTAAATGCACTTGAATATTCTGTATTCAAAACAATATGGAATTTTCAGCCTTTCCTTCCCTCCTAGGAACTGTTGTGAAGCTGTCCTTTCCCATATTTTGTATTGCAAAGGGAGTTTTCTTGAAGAAGACACTCTCTTCTCTAGACCTGCTAGACTACCTGGTCCAAGTGTAACAGACAGTAAATCAGATGCCATTAGGTTAAACTGAGCTGCCTCCTAAGAAACATGAATAATTGAAATCTTTTACATACATATTTATTTCTTCCTATCTGATTGTCAATCTCTCATCAGGGGCACTACTGCAAACATATCTACCTAAGACTCAAGAGTGTTATTTGACTTACACCTTGTCACTTTTATTTCAATTATAAGAGGATTTTATACTACCTATTTTTTAAAAATACATACAATTCCTTATTATCAGTATAAGAAAATCATCTTTGAATTGTGAAAATGTTTCCACTATGCTGTTATGAAATCACAAGCTTATATTTTCCACAGTTCTGAGGTTGACTCTGTACTTGATTTGATATGTGTATCATTTAATAGGTAGAGTATAATTAAAATACAGAATAAAAGAGTTGTTTATACAAAGGGAAATGTTCACTGAGAAATAAGTGGACAGATGGTCTAAACCTTCAAATGAAAATCTATCCATAGCAACATTGAGCTGCTAAGCCCTTTTGGAATCCAACATCAAATTCCTGAGCCAGATTCTGTCATTCTCTTAGGCCTTAAGCAGTCTGCTTAAGTGGACTGCAAATTAGGTCATCTGATGTCATGGGCTGTTTCACTGGGAGATTACAGTCATTAGGCTTCTAGCTCTCTGGGTTCTACTCGAAAGCTTTTATGCCAACATTTCAGAAGTTATAGCACTTTATCAGATTACTATTCTGTTTATTCACTAGAAGAGGGACAATGAGAAGTGGGATTTTGCCTTTCCTTTCCTGAATTTTCAGGGGCTAGCATAGAAAAAAAACATGAAGGAAGGTGAACAGCAAATGCTTACTTAATTAATGAATTATCAGTATATTAGTAAACCACAATAAATGCATGTTGAATAAATAAATGTATGTGAATAGAAAATGTCTCTGATGAGAAAACAAAAGTTAACTTTTCCAAGTAACCTATTTCCTTTTAGATTGATAAAAACTAAGACAACACCAGCTCATCTCGTCAGATTGTATAAATACTTACCTGTTGAAGAAGATTGCTGAAGAAATGGTAGAAAGCGAACACCTTAAAGGGCTGGTGGGTTTCTGGTGAATATCTTCACTTAGGAGGCTGTCATACCTGTGGATATGAAGTCCTACTCCTAACAGTAAAGACCATTGGGAGGTGCTTGTGATTCTGTGGAATATCGCTTGGACCTTTGGATTCCCAATGAATGAAGAAACCAGATTTGATTGGAATTCTTTTCAACTTTGAAAATATTCCACTTGAAAACACTCCAGATCAGTTAATTCATCTAAATATTTTTAGGTAAATACACATGTAGAACTTGTAGTATCTTTCAATGTATCAGATTTTTAAAAAATACTTTAGTAAAGACAGAAGATGAGTAAAAAAAATCTTTAAACAAATAGCTCAGCATTGGAATGCTAGTGCATCTTATTACAGCATTAATGTATGAATACAGAATGTAGTAATACCTAGAAAAGTATTTTTCAAATTCTTCTACTAAGTTAATTTGTTTAAGAGAACTATGAATGCTAATGATGTTACTGTGGATTTTAATGGTTTTGTGATAAATTCAGGCAAGAAGCTACAGACAATTGTCTTGCTCACTCTCCTGAGTGGATTTAAAAAAAATCAGTACCCACATCTAATCTAATCTTGAGCCTTTGACTCTGGATTCCTCAGCCATGCACCAAATGACCAGTTGTGTCTGACTCTTTGTGACACCATGGATTATATAGCCTGTCAAGCCCCTCTGTCCATGGAATTCTCCAGGCAAGAATACTAGAGTGGGTAGTCATTCCCTTCTCCAGGGAACCCTTCTAATCCAGGGATCAATACCAGGTCTCCTGCATTGCAGGTGATTTCCTACATTGCAGGCAGTCTCCTCAATTGCAGGCAGATTCTTTACCATCTGAGGCCACCAGGGAAGCCCACCAAATGGCCAGTTCTCAATGAAACTGAGTGCTCCTTAACCAGCACTATTCACAGCTGAACACTTAGTCCTTCTTTGTATATTCATACATTATTCTGCATGGCATCCAGTTATCCCACATTTCCTCTGCTTTGGAAGCTATTCAATAAAGAGCTAAAAGTTGATGGGGGTTGTTTATCCTTTTGTTTTTGACCTTGGATATGATGACTGCTGTCACAGTAATCTTTTTAAAATGTAACTCCACTAATGTCATTCATGTGTTCTTCCAATGGCCAGTTTAAAAGGTTCTGTTCAAAAACCTTTGAATTTTCTATTCAAAAATCTGAGTATCCTCTCAGAACTCCTATAGGTTGCTAGGGAATTAGGTTCTGGTTTTAGGATTTGACCTATTCCCTTATCTTCAAACTATGTGAGCTATGTGAGTTTACTTTTCTGCTAATGTGTCATAAGCAAAACAGTAAGTCTTAAGACATCTTATTCATCTAAGTAAAAATGTATTTGTTGCAGTAATACAAAATGATGCATAGATTCAGTCACAGCTAGGTAGTTCCCCAACATTACTCTATCCAAACAGGAAATCCCCTTTAGTTCTTATTACACATTTGTAATAGATAGGATCCATTATTTTCTCGTAATAGATAAAATCATAAGCCAAAAACAGTACTTTTGTGCTTGAAGGAGAAGAACAGTAGGGGTAAAGAAATGTAAAAAAGGCAGGAGTAAGACAGTTGTCTGAAGGTTATTGTCTGAATTTATCACAAAAGCCATTAAAAATCCAAGATAACTTAAAATTTCAGCAAAAGTTTCAATTATTATTTAGACAGAACTACAGTAATCCCATGAAAACAAAAATCTCAATGCATTATCTCAACTGATACCATCTTCAGATATCCATAAGATAGTTCAGTTCAGTTCAGTTCAGTCACTAAGTCGTGTCCGACTCTTTGCAACCCCATGAATCGAAGCACGCCAGGCCTCCCTGTTCATCACCATCTCTCGGAGTTCACACAGACTCGCGTCCATCGAGTCCATGATGCCATGCAGCCATCTCATCCTTGGTCGTCCCCTTCTCCTCCTGCCCCCAATCGCTCCCAGCATCAGAGTCTTTTCNTTCAGCATTACTGGTTGGGACATAGACTTGGATAACTGTGATATTGAATGGTTTGCCTTGGAAACGAACAGAGATCATTCTGTCGTTTTTGAGATTACAGCCAAGTACTGCATTTCGAACTCATAAAGATAGGCTTAAAATAAACAGTACAGAATGAAGAGTAGATTAGGACTAGTATTGATTGAGAAACTTCTATGTGGAAGTAAACTCTTTGATCATAACAGACTAAGGGTTTTTTGTTTGTTTGTTTGCTTTTAATCAATTTTATCACTAAGTAAGTATTCAAAGGATATCTTATGTAATACTTAATAGGTAGCTCCATACATTTATAAGAATATCAATTTTGGACTAAGGTGTACTTTATTTTTATCTTATATGTGAGTTCTTCCATTCTTATCTACCTTTTTCATTGTCTTCATTGTTTTGAATTTAAAACAAACAAAAATATATATTTTTTAATGGCCATCTAAATTGTATATGCTTATTTACTAGTATGGGGTCTTCCATGGTGTTTCAACAATAAAGAATCTGCCTGCCAATGCGGGAGATGTGAATTCCATCCCTGGGTCAGGAAGACCCCCTGGAAAAGGAAATGGCAACTCACTTCAGTATTTTTGCTTGGGAAATTCCAATGACAGGGGAACCTGGTGATCTACAGCCCATGGGGGTCTCAAAAGAGTCAGATACAACTTAGGAACTGGACAAAACAAATCTTAGTAGTATAGTTAAAATTTTATAAATAAGTGTAGGGAAATCCAATAAGAAAATACTATGTAGTAAACATATATATATATATAATATTAATTATTTTATATAAACACATATATACAGTAAAGTTATATGTGAATTTTGACTGCACTGAGGGTTGGTGCCCTAACTCCCAACATTATTCAGGGGTCAACAATATATATAGATATCATTTACTTTAATATGACAGGTTTATACTTATGTCAACAAACAAGTGTTTTGAAAAGTATAGTCTGTAATCTGGTCATGACTTTAATGAGATATCATCAATACTTTTATTATTATTATCATTAAAAACCACACAAATAGAAATGTTAAGTGTAGTGACTCAAGGTCGAATGAGCAGATGAAACCAAGGAGGGTCTTGGAATGTAGGAATGGAAACCCAGACCCTCATCACCCTTCCTTCCTATCCCCAATGTCGGAACTATTAATGAGTTTCAGGTCTTCCTGACCCAGGGATGGAATTCACATCTCCTGCATTGGCAGGCAGATTCTTTACTGTTGAAACAGTAAATTGAAACAGGCAGATTCTTTACTGTTGAAATTGGTCTTCCTGACCAGTATAACCTGTCCTCTCTCCTACCCCACACAGGGAGAAGGCATTTCCCTTACTCTTCCCCCACCCAGTATGCGTGCCTCATCCAATCAGCAAATGACCCTTAAGGCCCCTTTCCCACTCCTTGTGTCCTGGCTATGAAAGTGGACTAAGGACCCCTCTTCAGCATCGGTTCTCCTTTGTGCTGGCCTGTTGTTCTAACAGCGTCTCCCACTCTAATAAACTTCATTTTCCTCTCATTCTGTCTCATGCCTGGAAACTTTTGTCCAATCCACGAAGAGACCATGACAGTAAGTGTTGCTTCTTGAAGCTTTTGTTTCAGGTAGAAATGTTTCATTTTTTTGCTGAAAGTTTTCCCTTTTGTCTCAGTTCAAAGGATTTGTTAACAAAATAAGCCGCTCGCTGTATACAAATAAATAATAGCAATATTTATTAGAGAACAATCTAGCTTACTTTCACTATATTAACACTAAAAGAAAAGAGAAATAGAAACATCACCAAAGGGGATATATCACCAAATCAGGTTTTGACCAACATCCAGACTTAAACAGCTCTAGAAAGTCATGTGACACAGCACATCTGGAGCCCCAGTAGGGAAAAAGTCCCAGGCAGTGTGTCCACTGCTTCTGTGAGACTTCAAAAATTATAGTTCAGAGTTCCCACTTATAATCCCAGGACTCGAACTGATATCATTATTGCAGCTCTGGTTTCATATCAACGGTGTTTTGTTTTTTTTTTTAAATAAAACTTGGAATATTCTTAAGCTTGGGACTTGGTTAGCCAGACCCCCTCCAGAGGCTCAACAGTTTCACTATTCCTCCCCTGTCTTATCTATGGGTCTGTAGTCTGGCACTCACAGCAGTCGGGGTTCTCACAGTCAGGGCAGTGTCCAGGAAGCTTAGAAGCGAAGTCAGAGGCCTGCCTTGCTTTGTCATTGAAGTCTAAACAAGACTATTTATTTATTTCCCTTATATCCATGTTGTGAAGTACACACACATATGCATAAACACATGTAGATGTGTATATGAATATAATTAAATATATTTCTTATTATAAGAAGCAGTTAAAAATTTTGGGAAAACAAGGCTATATAAGAATGCATAAAATGGTTAAAGATTCAAAAAATCTCTTCCACTGAAATAATATGAAGAAAATTAAAGATATTTTAAGGGACACTGAATTTTTCTCTGAGATAAAGATTTAAACCAGTTTACTGCAGATTCTTTCCCTTTTAATATATAGGGAATATATTTATAATCATAATGGGTATTAATTAAAAACCAAATTCAGAATTTGGTAATGAAGGTTTACTTCCCTACTGAAGTGCAGCACTGGTTATGTCAAACTCATATCCTGACCCAACATGTGGTTGTTATTGTTTAGTGAGTCATGTCTGACTCTTTGTGACCCCATGGAATGCAGTACCAAGTTCCCTTTCCTTCACCATCTCCCAGAGTTTGCTCAAACTCATGTCCATTGAGTCCATGATGCCATCCAGCCGTCTCATCCTCTGTTGTCCCCTTCTTCTCCTGCCTTCAATCTTTCCCAGCATCAGGGTATTTTCCAGTGAGTCAGTTCTTTGCATCATGTGGCCAAAGAATTGCAGCTTCAGCTTTAGTATCAGTTCTTCCAAAGAGACTGATTTTCTTTAGGATGGACTGGTTGGATACTCTTGCAGTCCAAGGGACTCTCAACAGTCTTTTCCCATCCCACAGTTTGGAAAGGCAAATGGTTGTCTGAGGAGGCTTTACAAACAGCTGAGAAAAGAAGAGAAGAGAAAGAAAGGCAAAGGAGAAAAGGAAAGATATACCTACCCGAATGCAGAGTTCCAAAGAATAGAAAGAGAAAGAAGAGATAAGGAAGCCTTCCTAACCAAACAACACAAAGAAATAGAGGAAAAAATAGAATGGGGAACACTAGAGATCTCTTTAAGAAAATTAAAGATACCAGGAGACTATTTCATGCAAAGATGGGCTCAATAAAGGACAGAAACATGGATGAGTTCATTTGATTTTGTCCACCAACAATTGTTGAGATCTTGAGGCCACAGATCATCTCAAGCAACCATCTCTTAAACCATTTTTATAGAGAAGATTTAGATGATAGTCTTAAGACAATCAGAATATTTCTATCTAGAAGTAGATACAGATACTAAAAGGCTTCCATGGTAACTCAGCAGAAAAGAATCTGCCTGCAATGCAGGAGCCAGAGGAGGCACGAGGTTTTGATCCCCAGGTCAAGAAGATCCACTTGAGGATGGCAGGGCAATACACTCCAGTACTGTAGCCTGGAGAATTCCATGGACAGAGGAGCCCCATGAAGTCCATGGGGTCACAAAGAATCAGATCTGACTGAAGGGACTTAGCACTCAGGCAAGCACATATAAATACTAAGGAAAAGGCAGCCAGTGAGAAAACCTCAGCGAGACATGAAAGAAAGAAGATCATGCAAAGATAAAAACGAAGAGCTAGAGAAAAACCTTTCTCTAGTGGTTGAAATCATCCCCAAACCTTCCAAGTCACAGAAGCAGTATTAGACCCTAAAGATGAATACAGGAAAAACGTGAAAATTTAGGATTAAAAAAACAAACACAAAACCCTTCAATGCTACATTTTGAATTTCAGAGTTGGATTTGCTCCCAAGAAGGAGCATCTCTTCAGAGTTTTCCTAATTTTAGCCTTGCTGAAGAAAAAACATCCTGAGGACAGGGCGTTTCCAGAGGAACCTAGGCATTTCACGTCTGTCCCCACATAATTAAAATCCCAACCACAATCACAATGGCTACAAAATATCTTTGTCTTATGATCTTGTGCTAATTTGCATAATTTACAGAAATGGATTGAAGGAGAATCAGCCTTATTTTCCCTATCTTTTTTTTTTTACCATTATGCACATTCACACTTGAAAATTTAGTTAGGAGAAGCACCACCTATGATCTTACCCTAATTTAGAAGTGTTCCTGTGCCATAATATTTTTGCTGTTCATGTTTTGTGAATTGATTACTTCTCTGTGGTTAGTTTACTTTCTCCAAGTTTTTATAGGCTTTTGCTGCTTTTCAGCTGAATAATTTCAAAGAACAATTATCTTTCATGTACAGGAAGCTCAATACTTGTATGATTTTGGAACCCTAAAATATTTACTGAATAAGTAACTTCCCAGTACTTGCAGAGAAAATTTCTTTTTTCTTAAGTCTTTTTTTCTGTTCTACTTCTTACAGATACTTTTCTGGCGTGTAAGTGTCAGCTGTTATTATCAGGGGCTGTTCTGAAGGACCTTGAAGATCACTTGGAAACAAATATACACTTGGAAACTCAGGGGGAAAAAATCACAAAGAGTTTGGGTTGTCTTTCTTTTGAAATAAAAAAAATATATATATTTCAAACATTAAGAAAAACATAAAAAGTAAAGTAATAGACAACTGGACTGCCAGGAAATAAAACAGATTATTATATTTTACCATATTAACTTCATATCTCTCAACTGCTTTGTTATTTCTTATTTTTAATAATATATATATATACATATATATATATATCCTCCCATTACTATCCATTCTTACCTCCCTTCTTCCCCTCTGTAAAGTTGATTGCTTCCTTCCAGGATTCTTTCTCTTTTATTAAATAGTTACAAAATTAACTTAGTGTCCTTCTCTATAAAAATAAATGTAATGATATATCTATCTTATGGGACTATTCTGAGATTTAAATAAGTCAGTACCTGTAAAATTATTATAATAATGTTTAACACATTTTATGGTCAAGAAATGTATTTAGTTAGTAAGTTGTTAGCTATCTGCTAACAACAATATACACAAAAAATATATATTGTTCTTTAAATCATTTCAAATTAAATTAGGTTTAACCCCATGAAATCAATGATGTGCATGCTGTATGCTTAGTCACTCATTCGTGTCCAACTCTTTGCAACCCGTTGGACTATAGCCTACCAGACTCCTCTGTCCATGAGATTTCCCAAGCAAGAATACTATCATGGGTTGCCATTTCTTTCTCCAGGGGATCTTCTTGACCCAGAATCAAACTCACATCACCTGGATTGCAGGAAGATGTTTTACCTGTTGAATCATTGGGGAAGCCTTAAGTTGATGATAGCTGATCTTATTTAATGTATAAAAAACAATTTTATTTAATTCAACCTGCTATTAATATACAGAGAAGGCAATGGCAAGCCACTCAAGTAGTCTTGCCTAGAAAATCCCACAGACGGAGGAGCCTGGTAGGCTGTATGTAGTCCATGAGGTCGCTGGGAGTTGGACATGACTGCGAGACATCACTTTCAGTTTTCACTTTCACACATTGGAGAAGGAAATGGCAACCCACTCCAATGTTTTTGCCTGGAGAATCCCAGGGATGGCGGAGCCTGGTGGGCTGCCATCTATGGGGTCGCACAGAGTCAGACACGACTGAAGCGACTTAGCAGCAGCAGCAGTTATCAATATATAATGATTTCACTTTTATATATATGTTGCATTGCATGTAACTTTTCAAATCCAAAATTATTTTAATATTACTTTCAGATCTACATTGTTAATATTTACTGCCTTAAAGAATTCTATTTTGCCACTATATAGTGNGCAGCAGCAGTTATCAATATATAATGATTTCACTTTTATATATATGTTGCATTGCATGTAACTTTTCAAATCCAAAATTATTTTAATATTACTTTCAGATCTACATTGTTAATATTTACTGCCTTAAAGAATTCTATTTTGCCACTATATAGTGACTTATTTAGGCTTTATCTACTGAAGTTCACTTTAGTTCACTTCAGTTCATCTGGTGAACTTCAACAGAGCTTCCTTTGTGACTCGGATAGTAAAGAATCTGCCTGCAATGCAGGAGACTTGGGTTCAATCCCTAGGTTGGGAAGATCCTCTGGAGAAGGAAACAGCAAACCACCCCAGTATTCTTGCCTGAAGAACTGCATGGATAGAGAACCTGGTGAGCTACAGTCCATGGGGTCGCAAAGAGTCAGAGACGATTTAGTGACTAACCCACACACTGATGTTCACTCTGTTACTTCCACACTTTCACCATTAAAAACAGAATAGCAATGAACTTAATTGCACATACTTCCCTGAGCATGCATTAGTTCATATAAATTAAAACCTAAAAGTAAAATTCTTAAGTTGAATGATATTCACTTCAGTAGGAACGGCCAAATTATATACCAAAGTGGTTGAACCAATATATTCTTATTAGTAATTTATTCATAGCTTCACATCCTCAAATACAAGGAAGCTTATTTATTTTGCAAACCAAAAGGGTATGAATTAGATCTCTTTTGTATTAATTTATATTTTTACCAGTTAACTAATGAAGTAAATAAAATAAAAATATAAATTTATATTTTTATAAATTTATTTTCCATTTGGGATTTAACAATTCTTTTCTCTCTTGGTGTATGTGTGTTGTTTTTTCTTGATATTGTTGAAAATCAGTCATATTTTGTAGGAGAGTAGAGACTGAGGTAAATGTTTCATCTACCCCTGAAAATAGGTACATCTTTCTCTGTGCTAGTCCTTTGTGTGGGATTTAGTTCATCTAATAAGGAGTCGAGTTGGGTTTTAATTGTTTCCATAGTTGCTGTCAATTTACCACAAGCTGCAAAGGCTTTGGGGAAATATGTGTTTAGGATCGGGGCTGATTTGCTAAGGATTTTTTTTCAGGAACTGCCCCATCCTCAGATTTAGGTCTCCCCTTTAATGTACACTCATAGAGGGTATATTTTCTGAAGTTAACTTCTGCTTGTTAGTCTTGGGTTGGGAATATGAGGGGGTTTTACATATTTTATTAAGCTTTAGTTTTAGACAATTTTCCTATCCTAAGTTTCAGGGGTGTGGCATTCTCAGTACTTTCACTCCTTTTCCGGTATATCTCTGACTCTTAGTACATATTCCTGTGCCTTTGCAAGGTTCAGTTCAGTTCAGTTCAGTCGCTCAGTCGTGTCCTACTCTTTGTGACCCCATGAATCGCGGCTCGCCAGGCCTCCCTGTCCATCACCAACTCCCGGAGTACACTCAGACTCACGTCCATCGAGTCCGTGATGNTCAACATCTAAAACTTTCTAACCCCCTCTAGTTTTCTGTGCAATTTGGGCACCCTTCACTGTCCTTCAGGGTTTTTCTAACTCTGCCTTTTCAATCCCAATATATATATATATATATATATATATGAGATTCTTTCCATTATGAAATTAATTGATAGAGCTCTGGGAATCCTGTCATAAATAAATAAGTGAAAAGTGTTTATCTTAATCTCTATAGATAAATTTTTAAAATACAAGTCACTTAATAGGAAATAGAAAGGAATAATAAGACAACAAAATATTGATAGAACTTATAGAAAAGAAACCAAAAGACAGGAGATTTAAACACATCAATGTTTACAGTAAATGTAAATAAATTAAGTGACAGCATAAAAGAACTTCAGACTAAAACTTGAGGCATCCCAAATTTAAAGTGAGGAAAATGAGAATGAACAAAGGAAAGAGGAAAAAACTAGAGAATTATCATCTTCTCCTAAGACTAATATTTCCATTGCTCTGTCTCATGGTCTTTATCATGGGTTCTCAGTCTCTTTCCCAGAAAGTCACAGTATTATTGTTTGTTTCTTTTGTTGGCCATCTCTTCTCTTCTAATTTGGTGTTTTTTCTCAGTATATAAATAAAATTAAATCTCCCCTCCCCTGACATGTAGTATACTCATCATTCACAGAACTAGAGAAGCAACAATTGAAAATAGATTTGAAGATAAGATGGGGTGAACTGGAGGAAGGACAGAGGCTGCAGCTGGGATCCTCTTGGACCTTGTCTATAGGCCTTGCAGTGGAAGTGGCAGAGGGTGAGGAGTTGGGATATCACTCATTCCAAAGAACTGAAAGCAGAGAAGCATTCATGGAATCGCAAGGTCAAGGGGACAGCTGCATCCTGTGAAATTGGAGAAATATACACAAGATGGATCACCAGGGCCTTGTTGGTCATACTATGGATGTTGCTGTTTATTTTAACAGCAAAATAAAATTGAAGAAGCATTTTAAGGTGGGATCCTAATAGAATTTCAAAATCCTGCTTGAAATGGGAGATTCCAAAGCAGATACCCTGATTATATAGTCTCTGCACAGGAATTTTAAAATCAGTGTCCTGTTGCTGCTATTAGTATAACAGCTTTTCACATCTCTTTTTGCTTAAAATAACACATATTTAAGCCCCAAACAGGTTTTACTTTGTTGAACTCAAATATCAGGAAGGCTGCACAGTCTGTGAAAGCTCTTGGGAAGAATCTATTTCCTTGCCTTTTCTAGCCTGTGCAATTTTGCCTACATTTCTTAGCTCATGGCCCATTCCTCTCTCCTCAAATCCACCAGCATAGCACTTTCAAATCTCTCTTTGATTCTCACCCTCTGCTTTCATTATTACATCTCCTTCCCTGTCTTTGACCTTCCTGCCACTCTCTTTTTAGGCCCCTTGTGATCACACCAGGCTTGTATAGATAATGCTATACCATACTGTGATTCATCATCATATCTGCAAAGTCATATAAGATAATGTGTTCATAGGATCTAGGTATTAGTATGTGAACATCTTTTGAGGGGAGAGGGCATTTTTCTGTCTACTACATCTTTCTTCATCCTGTTCATGGGGTTTTCAAGGCAAGAATTCTGAAGTGGTTTGCCATTCCCTCCTCCAGGGGATGATGTTTTGTCAGAACTCTCCACTATGACCGGTCCATCTTGGGGGACCCTCCAGAGCATGTCTCATAGTTTCGTCAAGTTAGACAAGACGGCGAATCAAGTTCATACAAGTACATGGTTTAGATACTAGTGAGTTGCAACACAATATTACCAGTGTAAATTATGATGTATTTTTATCAAAAGCAGTTTTTAAGGTGATGTTTCCAAAGAAGTAGTAACACAAAACATCATACTAATCATGAGGTTCCTTCTTCTGGGTTTGGTTGGTAAGAATCACAGTCAGAAAAGAGCTGTGCAGAGCTCACCTATAATTACATTATTACTGTGAACTCCTGAATCACGAGTGACAAAAAGCCAAATATTACTAAATATTATTCAAAAAATATGGTGAGTGGTAATTATTATTATTATTTGCCTCAGTTCAGTTGCTCAGTCATGTCTGACTCTTTGCGACCCCATGAATTGCAGCACGCCAGGCCTTCCTGTCCATCACCAACTCCCGGAGTTCACCCAAACTCATGTGCATCGAGTTGGTGATGCCATCCAGCCATCTCATCCTCTGTCATCCCCTTTTCCTCCTGTCCCCAATCCCTCCCAGCATCAGAGTCTTTTCCAGTGCGTCAACTCTTCACATGAGGTGGCCAAAGTACCGGAGTTTCAGCTTTAGCATCAGTCCTTCCAAAGAACACCCAGGACTGATCTCCTTTAGAATAATTTGTCTAAGTCTTATCAAAAAGTAATCCATAAAACACTCCAGGTTGTAAGTGTCCAATATACTAATGGAGAAGAGTGGAGAAATAACTCCAGAAAGAATGAAAAGATGGAACCAAAGCAAAAATAACACCCAGTTGTGGATATGACTGGTGATAGAAGTAAAATCTGGTCCTGTAAAGAACAATATTGCATAGGAACCTAAAATGTTAGATCCATGAATCAAGGTAAATTGGAAGTGGTCAAACAGGAGATGGCAAGAGTAAAAATCAACATTTTAGAAATTGGTGAAAAAAAAAGAAAGGGAATGGGTGAATTTAATTCAGATGATGAATATATCTACTATTGTGGGCAAGAATCTCTTAGAAGAAATGGAGTAGCCCTCATAGTCAACAAGAGTCTGAAATACAGTACTTGGGTGCAATCTCAAAAATGACAGAATGATCTTTACTCATTTCCAAAGCAAATCATTCAATATCAGAGCAATCTAAGGGTATGCTACAACCATTAACACCAAAGAAGCTGAAGTTGAGCAATTCTATGATGACCTATAAGACCTTCTAGAAATAAGACCAAAAAAGATGTCCTTTTCATCATAGTAGACTAGAATGCAAAAGTAGGAAGTCAAGAGATAACTAGAATAACAGGAAAGTGTGGTCTTGGAGTACAAAATGAAACAGGGCAAAAGATAACAGAGCTTTGCCAAGAGAACACACTGGTCATAGCAAACACCCTCTTCCAACAACACAACAGGTGACACTAGACATGGACATCACAAGATGGCCAATACCGATATCAGATTGATTATATTTTTGCAGCCAAAGACAGAGAAGCTCTATACAATCAGCAAAAACAAGACCAGGAGCTGTCTATGGTTCAGATCATGAACTCATTATTGCCAAGTTCAGACTTAAATTGAAGAAAGTAGAGAAAACTACTAGACCATTCAGGTATGACCTAAATCAAATCCCTTTCAATTATAGAGTGGAAGTGACAAATAGATTCAAAAGATATGATTTGATAAATACAGTGCCTAAAGAATTGTGGGTGGAGGTTCATGGCATTGTACAAGAGGCAGTGATTGAGACCATCTCAAAGAAAAATAAATCCAAAAAGGCAAAATGGTTGTATGAGGAGTCCTAACAAGTAGCTGAGGAAAGAAGAGAAGTGAAAGACAAAGGAGAAAAGGAAAGATAAACCCATCTGAATGCAGAGTTCCAAAGAATAGCAAGGGGAAATAAGAAAACTTTCCTCAGTGCACAGAGGAAAGAGAGGAAGACAACAGAATGGGAAAGACTAGAGATGTCTGCGGGGGGCACTCCACAGAAAGAGAGAGGCAGTGGAACTTCCCTTAGCAAAGCCGAGGAGTCTCAAGGAGAGGTGAGCCTGCTGTCCACCAAGCCAGCCCCTCGGCGAGCGAGAGACAATCAGGTGCGACAGGGGTTCTGTCTGAGCAGTTCCGCTTTATTGCTGCAAGCTCCCAGCTTACATAGGCAAGCAGAGGGGTTTTAGGCGGGACTTTCCATAGTTGCACCAATCACGTTAAAGGTCAAATAGTCATGAGCCTTCATTATAACAGGAGTCTATGGTGATCACACGCTGTTTACATGCACGGAAATCAGGAGAGCCAGTCAAAAACTTTGACGAACAACATGGATCACGCCCCCATCTCTTCCGCCAGGCACCATCTTAGCTTCCGACCACAAAGCTAGCCCCTTTCTTTTTAAGGTTTCCCATTTAGGGCCCCACATCTACCCCTTTTTTATTTTATTTAAGTCCTCGAGACATTTGTATTGATTTTCTGTAGAGCAAGGTGTAAAGCTGCAGGCAGCCAACCTCCAGCCTCGCCAGCCCCTCTCTTGGCTGTGCCTGTCTTAGGTTGCCCTCCTCTAAGGGTCTTACCTGTCATTGGCTATCCAGCCACCTCTTGGGGGCTAGGCGGAATCTCTATAGATGATGGGCATCTAGAACTCTTTTATTTATCTGTCTCGGTTAATCTCTTGAAGGGCTAAATTAATCCAGGGGTTTTGTCAGTGCCCAACGTGGGGCTCCTCTTCCATGACCTGGGCAAGCATAACTATTTTTTTTGCTGTAAGCAACTATTGTGGGCTGTGAGATTTTTTACCTTTAACACTACAACAAGCAGAAAAATAAAAACAAGCAAATAGAAGGCATTTTTAAACCAGATAAATGGACTTTGTATCCAGTCCCATAGATCCATTGCTCCCTTTTTCACCTGTTAGAGTCTCATTTAACACTGGAAAAGCTGTCAGACAAAAGCTGGGGTATCTCACATTGCAATCTATGCGAGCCAGAACACTCAACGTTTCGATCGCTCTGGCGTGGAGATCAAGCTGTTGTTGGAGTCCCGTTATGGCAGATCTCGAGTGTTTGAACTGGTGTAAGCTGGTTTGAAATCCTTGAGCAGAGGCAGTAGATATGTTGTTTACAACCTCGATGGTCTGAGCTTGTTGAACTCCCAGCACAGATGCTGACAGTGTTGTACCGCTAAACCCAGGCTTCAAAGCTTCTAAAAACTGTTGCACAGCTGTGGCGATGACGAAGGTCAGCAAGGAGAGAATAGGTAATCCGACGATCACCAGGAGCAGTGTCCATCAGGGTGGCCACATCGATGATCTGAAAGGGAAGAAAAGACCGTCTCAGGAACTTTTTGTTCTTGGGCTCAATATGGGAGTGTCTCTTTAATCTGTGTCAGGTTTTGAGATTTGACCTCTCTCTTATGGTGTAAATTTAAGATTCCTTGCTGGCACCCATATAGGGCTGGGGTCCCCAATGGAGAATATGCATCCGAATCCTCTCCCCATTGTAAGGAGTGGATCGGGCCCCTTCCACTGACCAGTGATGGAGTCTTTCCATCTCACTTGCATTTCAGGTTTTATTTCTTAGTTAGACCAGTGTTTTTGGAAACATGGTATCGGTTCATTTAATGAAAAATTTAAAATGTTTAGAGTAAAGAGTGTCATTTCAAGTTGCTGGTGAGGGCTTATTCTCCCTTTTTGTTTTTGCAATTGAGCCTTTAAATTTTGATGGTGGTGCTCAATTATGGCTTGTCCCTGGGGGTTATGTGGGATTCCGGTGTTATGACGAATGTGCCATTGTTGGACGATTTTCTGTAAGCTCTGGCTGATGAAGCAAGGGCCATTATCCGTTTTTATTTGATGGGGAAGGCCCAACGTCGCAAAACATTGTAAAAAATGATTGTGAGCATGTTTTGCTTTTTCTCCTGTGTGGGCAATGGCCTAGCAGGCATGAGAGTAAGTGTCAATAGACACAAAGACATACTTAAGTTTTCCAAAAGGGGAATAATGGGTTACATCAGTTTGCCACAGCACATTGGGTTTTAGCCTTTGAGGGTTTACTCCTGGGGGCTGTAAGGTGGCACTTGTAAATAAGGAAGACAGGATTTACAAGTATGTATACAAATTGATCTCTCAGGGGCCCCGGAGGGAATTTTTTCTGTATACTCTTTTCTACCCCATCTATGAAGGTGGAGAGGTCTTCATTATTTTTTTGAGTGATGCCCGATATAGGGGGCTCACTGGGGCCCTCCGCAAGTTTTAGGCGGCCAGGCATATGGCCCGTATCTGATCTGTATAAGGAGCAGGAATGGCGGCCTGTTGAGGTCCGGTACTCTATTGATCTGCTGTCCCTGACAACATCCCAAAAGTCACCGGGATAGCAGGGTTGGCAGCTTGATTTCTTTCTGCCTGAGCATGGCACTCTTCCTTGAAAAAGGCACACCATTTGATATAGGTGTTGCTGGGAAGCACTGCCTTACATAGCATCTTCCAGTCTTGGGTCGTACAAGGTTGATGAGCCAGGCCCTGGAGAACAGTTTCTGCCCATGGGGAGTTTGGGCCATCCTCTGCCACTGCCTTTTTAAGCTCTTTTAAATCATTGGCCTCCCAGGGGTACCAGGCTGCCGGCCTATTCCCCCCTGGGTTAACATTTACAGGAAAGGCTTGAGGCTATCCCAAGGGTCCCTGGGATAGATTCTCCTTTTCCAAGGTGACCTCATTGTCTCTCCCACCCAAGGTGCTCCTGAAACTTCCTCAAATGGGAGAGACAGGGAGGGACACAGATCTCTCCCCTGGGCTCCCAGTCCCAAGGCATCAGAGGGGTCTCTATTTTCTTCCGTTCCTTTATCATCCCCGAAAGGCTCCCATGGCCCACGATTTGCTCTAGAGTCTTTATTCCCTACAGTCTCTTTTGCTACATTTTGGTCTGATATGACTCGTTCCTTGTCAAACTTTTCCCGTTGTTTTTCTGATTTTGAAATGGGGGCACCCATATTGGTGGCATGCTCCTCGCTCCGTGAAAAGCAGAGCTTGAGGGCTGAAATGATCAGACAGAACCCTAAGGGGGGCTCCTCACCATATTGAACCTCTCGCTGCCTAGCAAGGGTTTGCACTTGATCCTAAGTGTCCCAAGAGAACAGATTGGCCGAAGCAACCCAGGGGACCAATTGTACAATGGTCCTCCAGACCTTAATGGCCTGAGCATCAGAAATCTCAAGTCCCCTGCTTATGAGCGTATATCTCAGTGCCTTGAGTGCAGGCTCATCAGACTTGCTGACTTTATTTCCCATGCTGCCGAGAGAGAATGGGAAGAAAAGTCACTGAGGACAACCACCAAAAATCCTACCAGGAGTGGTGGCGGCCAGAAAGTTGGGCTTATGGTATGCTTTTGGAACTGTTTATGTGCCTGTGTCGTTGCACGGAAGTTTTCTTGCTGGGGGCGAGCACTGTAGAGATTTCTAGCCCGTTCCATGACCCCTTATCCTGTCACAGGAGTCTTCAAGTGGCAGGCGCCCTAATGGCCTTTAAGTGCCTGACTCGTGCCCACAGGGAAGATTCTAGGCCATGTCCTCAGTTAAGAATGATTAAAGGGGAGTTTCACCTGGTCGGGCTCTAGTTACTGAGGCTTACCTGTTGCGGGGCCTTCAAAGTCCGCCAGAGAGTGGCCCTAGCCAGGACTTATCAATTGCCTCCATAACCATTTGCCTGTTCACTGAAACTCCTGAAAAAGGAATTAAGGACAGATCAGAAAAGAAGAGAAGGAAAATAAGTCAGGAGAGTTTTTTGTCACTTCCCTCAAAACAGAGGGGGGCCCACCTTGAAGTCTGGCTTACCTCGGGCAATACTCCTCTGAAGGGGAGGGCTGTGCTGCGACCAGCCTAGGGTCCTTCATCGCTCCTTCTTTCAGAGCCGCACGGTGTCACCACCTCTGTCCATCCGCTTCACGCGCCCCACGTTGGGTGCCAGTTTCTGCGGGGGGTGCTCCAAAGAAAGAGAGAGGCAGTGGCTTTGCTGAGGGGTCCCGAGGAGAGGTGAGCCTGCTGTCCACCAACCCAGCCCCCCAGCAAGCGAGAGACAATCAGGCGCGACAGGGGTTCTGTCTGAGCAGTTCTGCTTTGTTGCCACAGGGTCCCAGCTTATATAGGCAAGAAGGGGGGTTTTAGGAGGGACTTTCCATAGTTGCACCAATCACGTTAAAGGTCAAATCATCATGCACTTTCATTATAACAGGAGTCTATGGTGATCACACGCTGTTTACATGCACAGAAATCAGGAGAGCCAATCAAAAACTTTGACGAACAACATAGACCACGCCCCCATCTCTTCTGCCAGGTGCCATCTTAGTTTCCAACCACAAAGCTAGCCCCTTTCTTTTTAAGGTTTCCCATTTAGGCCCCCACAGATGTCTTCAAGAAAATTAAAGATACTAAGGGAATATTTCATGCAAAGATAGGCAGAATAAAGGACAGAAAAACTCCAGAAAGAATGAAGGGATGGAGCAAAAGCAAAAACAATACCCAGCTGTGGATGTGACTGGTGATAGAGGCAAGGCCCAATGCTGTAAAGAGC
Source organism: Neotragus pygmaeus (assembly GCA_006410875.1). Taxonomy (NCBI): domain Eukaryota; kingdom Metazoa; phylum Chordata; class Mammalia; order Artiodactyla; family Bovidae; genus Neotragus; species Neotragus pygmaeus. The sequence goes on along the minus strand of SJYV01043047.1, from coordinate 340,417 downwards.
AATATTGCATAGGAACCTGGAATGTTATATCCATGAATCAAGGCAAAATGGAAATGATCAAACAGGAGATGGCAAGAGTTGAAAGTCAACAGTCTAGGAATCAGCGAAGTAAAATGGACTGGAATGGGTGAATTTAACTCAGATGCCCATTATATCTACTACTGAGGGCAAGAATCCCTCAGAAGAAATGGAGTAGCCATCATGGTCAACAGAAGAGTCTGATGTGCAGTACTTGGATGCAATCTCAAAAATGACAGAACGATCTCTGTTAGTTTCCAAGGCAAACCATTCAATATCACAGTAATCCAAGTCTATGCCCTAACCAGTAATGCTGAAGAAGCTGAAATTGAATGGTTCTATGAAGACCTACAAAATCTTTTAGAACTAACACCCAATAAAGATGTCCTTTTCATTATAGAGGACTAGAATGCAAAAGTAAGAAGTCAAGAAACACCTGGAGTGACAGGCAAATGTGGCCTTGGACTATGGCATGAAGCAGGGCAAAGACTTATAGAGTTTTGCCAAGAAAATGCATTAGTCAAAGCAAACACCCTCTTCCAACAACACAAGAGAAAACTCTACACATGGTCAACACCAAAATCAGATTAATTATATTCTTTGCAGCTAGAAATGGAGAAGCTCTATACAGTCAGCAAANGTCTAGTCAAGGCTATGGTTTTTCCAGTGGTCATGTATGGATGTGAAAGTTGGACTGTGGAGAAAGCTGAGCTCCGAAAAATTGATGCTTTTGAGCTGTGGTGTTGGAGAAGACTCTTGAGAGTCCCTTAGACTGCAAGGAGATCCAACCAGTCCATTCTGAAGGAGATCAACCCTGGGATTTATTCGGAAGGACTGATGCTAAAGCTGAAACTCCAATATTTTGGCCACCTCATGTAAAGAGTTGAGTCATGGAAAAGACCTTGATGCTGGGAAGTATTGGGTTCAGGGAGAAGGGGACGACAGAGATGGCTGGATGGCATCACCAACTCAATAGGCATGAGTTTGAGTGAATTCCAGGGGTTGGTGATGGACAGGTATGTTGTGATTCATGAGGTTGCAAAGAGGCGAACACGACTGAGTGACTGAACTGAAATGAAATGAACAGTAGGAGAAGATATTAAGAAGTGGTGGTAAGAATATATAGAAGAACTATACAAAGAAGATATACATGACCCAGATAACCACGATGGTGTGATCACTCACCTGGATCCAGATATCATGGAGTCTGAAGCCAAGTTTGCACTACAAACAAATCTAGTGGAGGTGTTGGAATTCCAGCATAGCTATTTCAAATCCTAATTGATGATGCTGTTAATGTACTGCATTCAACATGGCAGCAAATTTGGAAAACTCAGCCATGGCCAAAGGACTGGAAAATGTCAGTTTTCATTCTAATCCCAAAGAAAGACAATGCCAAAGAAAGTTCAAACTACCAAATAATTGCATTCATCTACACGCTAGAAAAGTAATTCTCAGAATTCTGCAATTGAGGCTTCAACTGCATGTGAAACAAGAACTTCCCGGCATTCAAGCCGGAGAGGAATCAGAGACAAATTACCAACATCCATTGGATCATAGAAAAAGCAAGAATGTTCCAGAAAAACATTTCAGTTCAGTTCAGTTCAGTTGCTCAGTCGTGTTCGACTCTTTGTGACCCCATGAATCGCAGCACGCCAGGCCTCCCTGTCCATCACCAACTCCCGGAGTTCACTAAGACTCACGTCCATAGAGTCAGTGATACCATCCAGCCTTCTCATCCTCAGTCGTCCCCTTCTCCTGCCCCCAATCCCTCCCAGCATCAGAGTCTTTTCCAATGAGTCAACTCTTCATATGAGGTGGCCAAAGTACTGGAGTTTCAGCTTTAGCATCATTCCTTCCAAAGAAGTCCCAGGGCTGATCTCCTTCAGAATGGACTGGTTGGATCTCCTTGCAGTCCAAGGGACAGTCAAGAGTCTTGTCCAATACCACAGTTCAAAAGCATCAATTACTCTGTGCTCAGCTTTCTTCACAGTCCAACTCTCACATCCATACATGACCACTGGAAAAACCATAGCCTTGACTAGACAGACCTTTGTTGGCAAAGTAATGTCTTTGCTTTTCAATATGCTATCTAGGTTGGTCATAACTTTTCTTCTTCTTCTTTATTTATTGCACCAAGGCATTTGACTGTGTGTATCACAGCACACTGTGGAAAATTCTCAAAGAGATGGGAGCACCAGACCACCTTACCTGCCTCTTGTATGAATCGTATTCAGGTTAAGAAGCAAAAGTTAGAACCAGACATGGGACAATGGACTGATTCCAAATTGGGAAAAGAGTGTGTCAAGGTAGTATATTGTCACCCTGCTTATTTAACTTTTATTCAGAGTATATCATGCATAATACTAGGCTGGATGAAACACAAGCTGGGAGCAAGATTGCCAGGAAAAATATCAATAATCTCAGATATGCAGATGACACCACCCTTATGGCAGAAATTAAAGAGCAATTAAAGAGCCTCTTGATAGAAGTAAAAGAGGAGAGTGAAAAAGTTGGCTTAACACTCCACATTCAAAAAACTAAGTTCATGGCATCTGGTCTTTTCACTTGATAGCAAATAGATGTGGAATCAGTGGAAACAGTGACAGACTTTATTTTCTTGGGCTCCAAAATCTCTGCAGATGGTGACTGCAGCCATGCAATTAAAAGATGCTTGCTTCTTGGAAGAAAAGCTATGACCAACCTCGATGATATATTAAAAAGCAAAGACATTACTTTGCCAATAAAGGTCTGCCTAGACAAGGCTATGGTTTTTTCAGTAGTCACGTATGGATATGAGTATTGGACCATAAATAAAGCTGAGTGCAGACGAATTGATGTTTTTGAACTGTGGTGTTGGAAAAGACGGTTGAGAGTCCCTTGGACTGCAAGGAGATCCAACGAGTCCATCCTAAAGGAAATCAGTTCTGAATATTCATTGGAAGGACTGATGCTGAAGCTGAAGCTCCAGTACTTTTGCCACCTAAAATGAAGGACTGACTCATTGGAAAAGACCCTCATCCTGGGAAAAATTGAAGGCAGGAGGAGAAGGGGACAACGGAAGATGTGATGGTTGGATGGCATCACTGACTCAATGGACATGAGTTTGAGCAAGCTCCAGGAGTTGGTGATGGACAGGGAAGTCTTGCGTGCTGCAGTCCATGGGATCAGAAAGAGCTGGACAGAAATGAGCAACTGAACTGACTTACATCTTTCTTCATAAGTTTTATCACATTGTATCATTTCAGGGTTTTGTGATTATTTAACATCCGTTTCCTCCTCCACACTATAACTACAGAGGCTATGTTTTTTTACATTTGCTTCCTTAGCACCAACTAGCACAGTGTCTGAATCTAAATAGCTGCTCAGTAACCATATTTTACAGGATTCCCTGATGATTATTGAGTTAAGAATCCACCTGCAATGCAGGAAGCACAGGAGAGGAAAGTTCATTCCCTGGGTTGGGAAGATCCCCTAGAGAAGGAAATTGTAACTAACTTCACTATTCTTGCCTGGAAAATCTCATGAACAGAAAAATCTGGCAGGCAGCCATCAAGGGGGTCACAAATAATTGAACATGACCAAGCAACAGTTGAATATATTCATTAATAGTGTGTTAAATTAATCCCAGGTGGTCCACTGGTAAAGAATCTGCCAGCCAATGCAAGAGACACAGGAGATACTGGTCTGATTCCTGGTTCAGGAAGATCCCCTGGATGAGGATGTGGCTGCTGCTACTATGCTAAGTCGCTTCAATCATGTCCGACTCTGTGGGACCCCATAGACAGCAGCCCACCAGGCTCCCTCGTCCCTGGGATTCTCCAGGCAAGAATGCTGGAGTGGGTTGCCATTTCCTTCTCCAATGCGTGAAAGTGAAAAGTGAAGACGCTCAGTCGTATCTGACTCTTAGCGACCCCATGGACTGCAGCCTACCAGGCTCCTCCGTCCATTGGATTTTCCAGACAAGAGTACTGGAGTGGGTTGCCATTGCCTTCTCCAGAGAATATGGCAACCCACTATTCTTGCCTTGAGAATCCCATGGACAGAGGAGCCTGGCAAGCTATGTACAGCCTGTGGGATCTCAAAAAGTTGGATATAACTGAGTGTCTGAGCATAACAAGGTAAGATTAGCTTATTCTGGGAATAATGGATACTGTTATTCAAATATGGTCAGTCCCCTCATACAAATTAAATCCATTCTGAGAGCATGTTGGTAGGTCCAGTTTGTACATAAATCCTATAAAGTTAGCCTATGTACCCAGCTAATGCAGTCTGTCATATAGTACTGTACGGTGATTGGTTTATAATATTTTAGCATATAAATAATACATTAAAAAATAAAGAAACACTTTAAATGTTATGGTACAGTAAAGGACACAAAAGAACAACCTTGTTGAGGATGAACACACATGTTAATGCACACCATACTTGTGAACTATCTTAAGTAGGCATGTGAACACAGGTTCACATCTTGAAAATTGGCAACCTGAAGGTACATATGTAAGGGACTTACTGTATCTTTGTATATCCCTAGGGAGTGTTATTTACTCCCGCAAACACATTTGTAGTTGACCTTACTTATTTTAAGTAAGTGAACTGATGGTTCAGTTCAGTTCAGTCACTCAAGTTGTGTCTGACTCTTTGTGATCCCATGGACAGCAGCATGCCAGGCTTCCCTGTCCCTCACCAACTCCCGGAACTTTCTCTAACTCAGGTCCATCAAGTGGATGATGCCATCCAACCATCTCATCCTACGTTTATCTACAATTTAAATTCAACTGATTACATGTAACAGTACTCTGGCTCTATGCCATAAGAAATAGAGATAATTGCTTAATTTTAATTCATACACTATTCTGTACTATAAAGTGGCAATGACTGAAACTGTTTTTCTGGCTCTGTAGCTAAACCAAGTGTCCCACAGTCTGTAAATTATACACTACAATCATAGGCCCTGCAGAAATTGCTAGCTTGCCAGTTTCTAACAAAAAGTGCATTTTTCTGATGCCAAATACAGTATCTGAATCAGATTCACAACATAAAGTCTAACATTTGTTGATTTGCTTTAAAGCATCATGCCAAACTGAACATTTCTAGCATATTACCTATATTTCCAACCTTTATAAAAGACTCTACTGTATACTGCATACTTCATTACTCAAGTAAGAAATGTGAATCATCATTACTCTTTCTTTTTCTTCTCACCTCCATTCTGATTAATGACCCAGTTCTGTTAAACATCTCTCACACAATTTCACTCTCTATATCCCTCTATTTGATGTGTAATCTAATTCTCTCACAGAGTGTTACAATCTTCTATGAACTGTCTGAATCACTGAGATGCAACACTCTAAAATTTTCTTTATATAATGTAGCTTGAATTTTTTTCTTTTTGTGAAAGGGTCAATTTATTATTAAAAATAATAAATCTCCTTAAAATTCTAGCCCAGTTTTGGCTCCTCCTCTATAAGTTTTCAAAGACTGACACTTTGCAAGCATGTCCCAGCAGTATTGGTCATGATTACTTTTCTGCCAACAGTGTATCTTATAACACAGATCACGTTATATTGTTTGTGTTGGCTTTCCTAATAGACTCTGGCACACTTGGTTATTAAAACTACACATGTATGTTTTTGTGCCCCAGTATCTAGGCTGGTATTTTGCACACAGAGAGTGCCTAGTAAAGATCTCCTGAACAAATGATTTCTCACTTGGATCTAGGCTGATTGCCGTACCATTCTGAAGAATAGCTTCAGTAGGCATTGAGGTATTATAAATCTAAGTGAGAAGCCCTATGGAGGAACAGGATATTTCCTAATGGCTTTAAAAATTAATAATATATAGTAGTAGTTAGTTCATCCAATGCTCTGTATTTAGATAATAGCATAAAGCATTTTAAAGGCTTGTATTTTGCATGTTGGGTAAGGTCAGCAGACAGCACTCCTTCTTTGAAATGGAGATATTTTTCTCACCAGTGGGAAGAAAGTTCTGATAAGTGGACTGCACCACAGATGTGTATGAAAAAGATCTATTTCTCTAAAAGCAAAATGCTCTATATGTGGGTCTTTTATTTCAAGGAAGTGTGGATCCACTGTAGCTCCATGTTTAACTGTAAATTGGTCACTTGATGGTTATGAAAAACCTTCCTCATCAGAGTAGGGTGCATCTCCATTCTATTCCTATTGTCAGCAAAGTCAAATAGCAGGGACATTTTAAATAATTGTAAACATTTTCTTGAATCCCTGGTGATTCCAATTCTGAGACACTCCATTGTTTGTACACTGATAAGAAAGAAAAATAAAAGGTCAATTAAACATTAATATAGTGCTTTTATTTATTCTTGCTATATAACAAATTCTCACAAACGTAAGGTCTTAAAACAGTACGAAATTATTATCTCACAAGATCCCTGAGTCAAGAGTCCAGACACAGGTTAGCAGAGTCATCCCTCAGGTCAAGATTTCACCAGGCTGAAAGAAAGGGATCCAGGTGCTGCCTCTGATACCTGCTCTGGACACTTTCACAAAACCAGAGTTTTTCTGCTGCCATTTCCTCTCACACTTCAGGGCCCCTTTTGCTCTCCCTTGATTAAAGGTACAAACTATATGCATCTGACTGTTGACTCTAATTGGTATGTTGACTCTGTTGACTCTGCCTTTGCTGCAAAGGAGACTGGAAAAGCTAGCATATGAACTGATCTCTTTCATTACACACCAGAGTCCCTTCAGCTTGTTTAAACAAAGAGGAATTAAAAAAAAAACATTAAGTTACTCTTAGAATTCTTAAGCGGATCAGAAGAACCAGGTGTGAGTGCTATATCATCAGAAAAATAAAAGCAATGCACTATTTCCGGTGAGATATTTCTACGGGAACACACTGTTACAGAATGCTACATAGCACTTCTCTCCGTCAGTCCTGGCTAACAGATGCACTACCAAAGTCTGCATGTGTCTACCTGTGCCAGCAGGTTTATGAGTACATGATCACTATATACCTCCCCTTCACTTCACATGCATCCAAGTCTTCTGTGAAGCTGTAAGACTGGTAGTACCTAGTTATGCGCCTGCTCAGTAGTCACAAGAAAATATAGAGGAATGAGTTTTTTAGTTTCTTAGGTTCTAAAATAAAGGAAGACAATCTATAAGCCCATCAAAATGGATGTGAAGTGAACCAACCTACTGTATCCACCCTAGATGTAGTTGGCATTTTCTGGTTGTGAATGAAGGTGTGATCTCTTCCCCACCAAGACATGTGAGATACATTTTCTGAACAGGAGAATAGAATTCAAATGCTGCAAAGATTCAAAATGATTAGTGTTGACCAGGGCCAGGAGAGTGAACCACTCATCTTAGGTGCAATGAACAATAATATTTTAATGTTATATTTAAAGAAATGAATGCAAAAAAATCATAATGAACTAAAGGTCAAAATTTTAAATAAAAAAGCAATATCCACTCCTTATGAGCCCAACTGGAAGCTGAGAAAAAAGGAAAACCAGTAATATGGATCCTGGTTTAAATCTTGTGCCTGAGACAAGGTCCTGATGGCTTTGTTCACTGTATCTGTTTTTAAATGGCTGCCAGCAGCACTCTGCATACCAGTTTAGCCACTCCAATGAAAAAGCTTCTCTTTTCTAGTGCATATCCTTGAATTCTACAGAATATGTTGATTGAGTCCCTGCTTCTTTGGGAGCCAAACACACTGAAGTGTGCAAATACTCTGAGAAAACACCTTTGGACACCAAGACTAAGAACTTCCTCCAGGACATGCAAACAGAGAAAAACAATTTGCCAAAGGAACTGGAAGAACAGAAATGCAAAAGCATGGTGGGCAAACGATAACAACTATTTAATGTATGCAGATTTCTGTAAATTGGAGAAGGAAATGGCAACCCATTTCAGAACACTTGCCTAGAAAATCCCATGGATGGAGGAGCCTGATGTAGGCTACTGCCCCTGGGGTCGCAAAGAGTTGGACACAACTGAGCGATTTCACTTTCACTTTTACTTTTTGTAAAAAACCTGTGTCTTCATCTTTTCACTTCTATTCCTACACTCTACTCACTATGTACCAGGTTGGTCACTAAATGCAAGCCTTTTCATATTTTTTAGCTGTAAACTCCTCAATAGCTTCTCAGTGCCCTTACCATACACCAAATCTTTGCATGATTTACTAAACTCTGCATGACTTTGTTTCAGTCTTCTTCTGTTTATTTTATCCAACAATCTTCTTTACTTACTATGCTCCAATCCTAGTACATTTACAATGGTCTAGTATACTGACTTCTTTCACATTTTAAGGAGTTTACACATGCTTCTTACCTGGGAACCTGCACATTCTTCACATCTAAGTTTAAATGCCACCTCCTGAGCTGTCATGCTGATTTAAAATTCTTCTATTTCTTTCTTGGGTTTTCCTGGTAGTGCAGTTGGTAAAGAATCCACTTGCAATGCAGGTAGACCCTGGTTTGATCCCTGGATTGGGAAGATCCCCTGTAAAAGGACAAGGCTACCCTCTCCAGTATCCTGGCTTGAAGAAAAATAGTCCATGGGGTCTCAGAATCAGACACGACTGAACGACTTTCACTTTTTTTTTCATAGCACCCTGCATATCACTTATCACATTTCATAATTATGTAAGTGCTTTGGGGGAATATTTCATATACACTCCCTCTACTTCTGACCCATCTATACTTTGAGAACAATAAAGGCAGACAACAAATTATTTATCTTTCCTCAGTTCCCAGCCTTCTATAGTGTATGATACATAGCAGGTGGTGAGTATACTTTTGGTGTATTATAAGAGAGGCCCTATTGAACATAAAACTGACTTCGTTACTACTTCCTTCTGAAGTTAATTTTCTATTTTTCTTTTATAGGCCACCAACATTCTTCCAATAAATTGTCTTGTTAAGTTAGTTAAACATGTTTTATTGTTTATAACCAAAGCAGCAACCTTAAATGTTACAATGCCTAGCAAGAAACTGAGATATTTAGGAGCAGATTGGAGGTGATAGGAAGTCATTTGTTGATCTCAATATTCTTTTTGGTCCCTCAGTCTCTGCTTGCACATAATTCACCAATCCTTTTCTGGAATATCTCCACCTGCTTTGTTGTTGTTCTTTCGTCATCAACTCGTGTCCAGCTCTTTGCAACCCCATAAACTGCAGCACACCAGTCTTCCTTGCCCCAAACCATTTCCCAGAATTGACGATGCTACCCAATCATTGCATCCTCTGTCACCCTTTTCTCCTTCTGCCTTCAATCTTTCCCAGCATCAGGGTCTTTTCCAATGAGTCTGGCTGTTGGCATCAGGTGACCAAAGTATTGGAGCTTCAGCTTCAGTATCAGTCCTTCCAATGAGTATTTAGGGTTGATTTCCTTGAAGACTGACTGGTTTGAACGCCTTGTTGAAAGGAACTCTCAAGAGTCTTCAACACCACAGTTCAACCCTCTGCCTTCTTTGTGGTCCAGCTCTTAGATCCATACAGGGCTACTGAAAAGTCCACAGCCTTGACTGTACAAACCTTTGTCAGCAAAGTGATGTCTTTGCTTTTAAACACACTGTCTCAGTTTGTCATAACTTTCCTGCTAAGAAGCAAACATCTTCAAATTTATGGGTGATTTCAGTGATTTCAGATTGCAAGAAGAGGACATCTGTCACTGCTTCTAACTTTCCCCCTTCTATTTACCATGAAGTGATGGGATTGAATGCTATGATCTTAGTTTTTTAAAATGTTGAGTTTTAAGCCAACTTTTTCACTCTCCTCTTTCACCTGCATCAAGAGGCTCTTTAGTTCTTCTATGCTTTCTGTCTTTAAAGTGCTGTTGTTTGTCTATCTGAGGTTGTTGATATTTCTCCTGGCAATCTTGGTGCCAGCTTGTAACTCATCCAGCTCAGCATTTCACATGTTCTCTGTTTATAAGTTAAATATACATGGTGACAATAAACAACCTCTTTCTACTCCTTTCTCAATTTTTAACCAGTCAGTTTTTCCATACGAGGTTCTAACTATTGCTTTTTGACCTGCATACAGGTTTCTCAGGAGACAGGTAAGATGATCTAGTATTCTCATCACTTTAAGGGTTTTCCACAGTTTGTTATGATCCACACAGTCAAAGGCTTTAGTGTAGTGAATGAAACAAAGGTAGATGTTTTTCTGGAATTCATAGAGAAGTCATCCAGCAAATGTTGGCATTTTGATATCTGGTTTTTCTGCCTTTTCTAGACCCAGCTTGAACATCTGGAAATTCTTGGTTCATGCAATGCTGAAGTCTAGCTTGAAGGATTTGAGCATAACCTTACTAGCATAGGAGATGAGTTCAACTGTCTAATAGTTTGAACATTCTTTATTATTTCCTTTCTTGGGAATTGGGATGAAGGTTTACCTTTTCCAGTCCTGTGGCTACTGCTGGGTTTTCCAAGTTTGCTAACATATTGCACACAGTAGTGTCCTTTAGGATTTTAAAAGACTTTTAAAATATTTTAAAATGGGTGCTGAAATTCCATCACCTCTGCTAGCTTTATTGGCAGCAGTACTTCCTAAGGACCACTTGACTACACATTCCAGAATGTCTGGCTCTAGGTAAGTGATCACACCATCATGGTTATCCACATTATTAAGATCTTTTTGTACAGTCATTCTGTGTATTCTTGCCATCTCTTCTTTATCTCTTCTGCTTCTACTAGGTCTTTACCATGTCTGTCCCTTATTGTGCCCAGCTTTTGATGAAATTTGCCTTTGATATTTCCGATTTTCTTGACGATATCTCTAATCTTGCACCTTCTGTTGTTTTCCTCTATTTTTTTTGCATTGTTCATTGTCTCTCCTTGCTATTCTCTGGAACTCTGCATTTAGTTAGGTGTACTTTTTCCTTTCTCCCTGGCTTTTCACTTCTCTTCTTTCCTCAGCTATTTTTAAAGTCTCCTCAGACAATCACTCTACCTTCTTGCATTTCTTCCTTTTTTTGGGGGGATGGTTTTGTTTGCCTCCTCCTGTACAATATTATGAACCTCTGTCCATAGTTCTTCAGGCACTCTGTTTACTAGTTTTAATACCTTAAATCTATTTGTCATTTCCACTATATATTTATAGGGGATTTGATTTAATTTGTACCTGACTGGCCTATTTGTCTTCTCTGCTTTCTTTAGTTTAAGCCTGGATTTTGCTAGAAGGAGCTGATGGATCTGAGCCACAGTCAGCTCCAGGTCTTGTTTTTGCTTACTGTATATAGCTTCTCCATCTTTGACTACAAAGAATGTACTCAATCTGATTTCAATATTGACCATTTGGTGATGATCATGTGTAAAGTCATCTCTTGTGTTTTTGAAAAAGTGAGTTGAATGACCAATGCATTCTCTTGGCAGAATTCTGGTAGCCTTTACCCTGCTTCATTTTGTACTCCAAAGCCAATCTTGCCTATTACTCCAGGNTCTTTGGAAGAAAAGCTATTACAAACCTTGACAGCATATTAAAAAGCAGACATCACTTTGCTAACAAAGGTCTGTATAGTCAATGCTATGGTTTTTAAAGTAGTCATGTACAAGTAAGTAGTCATGTACAGGGCCTCCCTGGTGGCTCAGCTGGTAAGGAATCTGCCTGCAATGTGGGAGACCTGGGTTTGATTCCTGAGTTGGGAAGATCCTCTTGAGAAGGGAACAACTACTCGCACCAGTATTCTGGCCTGGAGAATTCCACGGACTGTGTAGTCCATGGGGTCGCAAAGAGTTAGGCACAACTGAGTGACTTTCATGTACAAATGTGAAATTTTGACCATAAAAAAGATTGATCACTGAAGAATTGGCCCTTTTGAATTATAGTGCTGGAAAAGACTCCTGAGACCGTTGAACAGCAAGGAAGTCACACCATCTGATCCTAAAGGAAATCAACATTGAATATTCATTGGAAGGACTGATGTTGATGCTGAAACTCCAATACTTTGGCCACCTGTTGCAAAGAGCTGACTCATTGGAAAAGACCCTGATGCTGGGAAGGATTGAGGGCAGGAAGAGAGGGGGATGCTAGAGGATGAGATGGTTGGAGAGCATCTCTAACTCTATGGACAAGAGTTTGAGCAAACCTCAGGAGATGGTAAAGAACAGGGAAGCCTGACATGCTGCAATCCATGAGGCTGCAGAGTTGGGCACAATCTAGTGACTGAACAACAACAATAGCCAATGACAAACAATGTTGCGATAGTTGCAGATTCACCTTGAAGGGACTTGGTCATACATATTCATATATTCATTCCCCTTCACACTTCCCTCCTATCCAGGCTGCCACATAATGTTGAGCAGAGTTCTATATGCAATTCAGTATGTCCTTGTTGGCAGGGGAATATATTTTTTGGAATTAGGTTTTTTTTTTTTTCCTCCAGATAAATACCAAGAAGTATAATTGCTAGATCTAATGTCAGTTCTTTTCTTTCTTTCTTTCTTTTTTTTTTTTTTTTAGGAACCTCCATACTGTTTTTCAGAGCAGCTGCATCAATTTGCAATCCCACCAACAATGAATGAGCATTCTCTTTCCTCTATATCTTCGCTAACACTTTTTATTTGTTGGCTTTTTGGTGATAAAGTGTGAGGTGCTATATTTTGTGGTTTTGATTTGTATTTCACTGATAATTAGTGATGTTGAAGATCTTTTCATGTGTCTATTGGCCATCTGTATATCTTCTTCAGAAAAATTTCTATTCATGTTCTCTGCCCATTTGTTAATTGGATTGTTTGCTTTTTTGAACTTTAGTTGTATGTGTTCTTCGACTATTTCAGATATCAACTCCTCAGCAGATAAATCATTTGCAGATATCTTCTACCATTCTCTAGGCTGTCTTTTTGTTTAGTTGATAGTCTCCTCTGCTGTGTGAAAGGTTTTTAAATTTTTGTAGTATGTTTTGTATATTTTTGCTTTTGTTGCTATAGCCCAAAGAGATAGATGCACAAAATTTCCTATAATTGAGGCTAAAATAGCAAATATTATGATTATATTTTCTTCCAAGATTTTTATGGCTTCAGGTCTTCCATTTATATCTTTTTTAAATTAATTAATTTTAATTGGAGGATAATTCACTTACAACTTTGTGATGGTTTTTGCCACACATCAAAATGGATTGGCCGCAGACATACATGTGTCCCACTCATCCTGAATCCTTCTGCAACCTCCTTCCATACTTTGTCCTTCTAGACTGTCCCAGAGCACCAGCTTTTGGTGCCCTGCTTCATGCACTGAATTTTCCATTTTGAGTTTATTTTTGTATATTTTATGAGAGAGTAGTCTAGTTTTATTCTTTTGCATGTAGCTATATAATATTCTCAGCACAATTTATTGAAGAGGCTGGGTTTTTGTTTCTTTGTTTTTCTGCATTATATTCTTGCCTTCTTTGTCATAGTTTGACTGATCATGTAAGTGTGGGCTTATTTCTGGGCTCTTTGTTCAGTTCCATTGATCTGTGTGTCTGGTTTTGTGTCAGTACCATAAATTTTGATGACTGTGGCTCTACAGTATACTTTGAAATGAGGAATATCTCTGACTGATTACCTCCGGTATTTCAGTGGTGCTGAATCACTTTTACTTTTGCTTATCTCTAAAAGTCTTTATTTTTCTTTCAAATCTGAATGATAGCCTTGGCAGTTCGGGTTTTCTTGAGTGTAGATTTTTCCCTATTATCACACTGAATACATCAGGCCATGCCACTCTGGCCTCCACTCAGAGTTTCTGCCAAAAAAATCAACTCTTTGTTTTGTGGCAGTTCCTTGAAGGTGACCAGTTGCTTTTCCCTTGGTGTTTTTAACATTCTCTCTGACTCCAATTTTTGTCATTTTAAATATAATGTCTTGTTGTGGTCTTCTTTGGGTTCTACTTGGTTGGGATTCTCTTTCCTGGATTTGGGTGTCTGTTTCCTTCCCATGATTAGGAAAGTTTGCAGCTATTATTTTCTCAAATAAATTATCTGCCCCTTTTTTTCTCTTTCTGCTGTGTGCATGTGTTAGTTGCTCAGTTGTGTCCAACTCTTTATGACCCCATGGACTGCCAAGCTCTTCCAGGCAAGAATACTGGAGTGGGTTGCCATTCCCTTCTGCAGGGGATCTTCTTAACCCAGGGATCAAACCCAGGTCTCCTGCATTGCAGGTGAACTCTTTATTGTCTGAGCCACCAGGAAAGACATTTCTCTTTCTGGGATTCCTATAGTGCCCATGTTAATGCACTTTATATTGTCTAAAGAGGATTCATGAACTATACTCATTTTTTTTTTAATTAAAAAAAATTGGTTCGGCTTGGGGGATATCCACTACTCTATCTTCCAATTCACGGATCATTTCTCTATATCTACTATTTTCAGTATCTACTGTATTTAATCTGCTGTTGATTCTTTCTAGCATATTTTTTATTTCAGTTTTTATATTCTTCAGGTTTTTGTATTCTCAGTTCCTCTTTATATTTAAACTTAAAAATATAAGGCATCTTTACGGTCATTACCTTAAACTGTGCATCAGGTAGATTTCTGATTGTATTTCCTTTAATTATTTTTCTGAGGTTTTGTCTTAGTCTTTCATTTGGAAGACATTTCTCTGTTTCTTCATTTTCCCTAATTCTCTGTGTTTGTTTCTATGATAGGTCATTTACGTTTCCTGGTCTTGAAGAAGTAGCATCATGTAGTAGACATCCTGTGGGGCCTGGCAGTGCACTCTCCTCTGGTCAGACTTGTATGGTGCCAGTCTGTTGGTGGGTGGAGCCAGGTCCCACCATCACTGGCTGTGTGGCCCAGGTTTTTCTGAAGCTTATCCCAGCCAGTGGTGGGTGAGGTTCTGACACTAATTTGAGGGAGAGAGGACTCCAAAATTGTATTTACTATCACCAGTGTCCTTGTGGTAGGATTTGCTGTTGATATTGTTCAGCCACTAACTTGTGTCCAACTCTGCCACTCCAAGGACTGCAGTATGCCAGGATGTCTTGTCCTTCACTATTTCCTGGAGGTTGTCCAAGTTCATGTCCATTGAACCAGTGATACTATCAGACCATCTCATCCTCTACTACCTTCTTCTCATTTTACCTTCCACCTATCCCAGCATCATGGTTTTCTCCAATGAGTGAGCTGTTTGCATCAGGTGGCCAAAGTATCAGTCCTTTCAATAAGTATACACAGTCTATTTCCTTTAGGATTCAATGGTTTGATCTCCTTGTTGCCCAAGGGACTCTCAAGAGTCTTCTCCAGCACCACAGTTGGAAAGCATCAATTCTCCAGTGTGCAGCCTTCTTTATGGTCCAACTCTCACATGCATACATGACTGCTGGAAAGACATAGCCTTGACTATACAGACTTTTGTCAGCAAAGTGATGTCTTTGCTTTAACACTCTGTCTAGGTTTGTCACAGCTTTAGTTCCAAGAAGTAACTACCCTCTAATTTCATGGCTGCAGTCACCATCCACAGTGATTTTGGAGCACAAGAAGAAAAAAGTCTGTCACTTCTTCCACTTTTACCCCACTTATTTTCCATTAAGTAATGAGACTGGATGCCATGATCTTTAGTTTTAAGCCAGTTTTTTTCACTTTCCTCTTTCACCTTCATCAAGAGAATTTTCAGTTTCTCTTCAATTTCTGCCATTAGAGGGGTATCATCTGCATATCTGAGGTTGTTGATATTTCTCCTGGCAATCTTGATTCCAGCTTGTAACTCATCCAGCCTAGCATTTTGCATAATGTAGTCTGCATGTATGTTAAACAAACAGGGTCACAATATACAGCCTTGTTCTACTCCTTTCCCAATTTGAGTCAGTCTGTTTCGTGAGTGAAATAGCTGGTTTAAAACTCAACATGCAAAAAACTAAGATCGTGGCATCCAGTCCCATCACTTTATGGAAAATAATGGGAAACAGTGGAAACAGTGACAAACTTTATTTTCTCAGGCTCCAAAATCACTGGGGATGGTGACTGCAGCCATGAAATTAAAAGATTCTTGCTCTTTAGAAGAAAACTATGACAAATCTAGATAGTGCATTAAAAAGCAGAGACATCACTTTGCTGATGAAGGTCCATGTAATCAAAGCTATGTTTTTTCCAGTAGTCATGTTCTGCTATGACAGTTGAACCATAAAGAATGCTGAGCATCAAAGAACTGATGCTTTCAAACTGTGGCATAGAAGAAGACTCTTGAGAGTTCCTTACACTGCAAGCAGATCAAATCAGTCAACCCTAAAGGAAATAAGCCCCAAATATTCACTGGAAAGACTGATATGAAATCTGACTTTGGCCACCTGTAAAATGTGAGAGTTTACATATGGCCTTGATTTTCCATAGCACTCTAGTGCTCTCAATTTCAAACCCCACATACTTTCAAATGCAGATATCCTGGGGTCTTGTCTTCCTAATGAAGAACTTCCAGGCTTGAATTCTTTGAATTGGAAAGAACCTCTGCAGTTGTGATTATCCTTCCTTTTGGGAACTTCCTATCTCACGTTGTAGATTTTTATACTTGTCTTCACCCTTCCCATCCATATTGTTACTCCCTTTATACAGCTTCAGTTGTGAAAAATCTTTCTTGTTAGTCCCTGTGTCATTCTCATATATGGTTGCTCTGTAAAGAGTTGTACTTTTGGTGTTCTTATGGGAGTAGGTAGCTGAGGATACTCCTACTCTGCTTCCATGGGCGTACCTCCTATTACCCGTTATATGCTAACTATAAAATTCATTATATACTTTTCTAAGAATAAAATTGTGGTGCAGGAGAATGCTCTAGAGAGTTCCGTGGATTTCAAGGAGCTCAAACCTGTCAGTCCTAAGGAAAATCAACACTGAATATTCAAAGGAAGAACTGATGCTAAATCTGGTGCTCCAATACTTTGGCCGCCTGATTCAAAGAGCTGACTTACTGGAAAAGACTCTGATGCTGTGAAAGATAGAAGGCAGGAGGAGAAGGGGGAGTCATAGGATGAGATGGCTGGATGGCATCAGTGAACATGAATTTGGGCAAACTCAGGGAGATAGCAAAGAACAAGGGAACCAGGCATGCTGCAAACCATGGAATCACAGAGGTGGACATGACTTAGCAACCTAACAGTAACAACAACCACAGCAAAAAGAATAAAGAAGATCTGGCTCTAGAAAAAGAAGATATCACCTGGTTCACATTCTCCAATCAGAATATCATTTAAAAAAAGAGAAAGAAATTGAAAGCATCTTGTGAAACAAATAGATTAAAACAGAATCATCAGTTGAAAAGAAAACAAAAAAAAAAACCCACTCTCCCAGGTAGCTATTAATCCCAAATTAAAGTACAACTTCAGTATATTTAGTAAGTATTAAATATACGAATTTTGCTAGCCAAAGTATAGGTTCCTTAAGTCTCTCCTCAGATGTAAAGCTATATTTTAAAATCTTTTTCATTATAACAAAAAAAAAAAAGAACATTCAATTCAGGCAAAAAATATTAACTCTAGTGTAACTAAGAGGAAAAAATTAATTGAAGATGTTATTCAATAAAATATATAAAATGAAATTTTTAAAAAGTAGAATAAAAAGTATGCTGAAAATAAAGTAGGACAATCTTAGCAATTCTAATTAAAATGTGGAAAGTGAAAATAAAAGAGACAAAAGAAAACTACTGAAAATGTAAAAAAAGTAATTATAATATATACATAAATATCCACACATCAAATATTCTATAATTAGCATAGGTTATTTGATTTTATGATTGGACATGTAAATAAATATTATTTTTGAAAATGAAAACATAGCCATTGAACTTTACAAATATGAAGTTTAGAAGTCTTTGTGTTCTTTACACCTCAGTAAAGATTAGAAAACTTGAGAAAATATGAAATCATTAAGGACTTTCAGCAGAACAGTTTTAGAGGCGTGTGATGGGGGACTAAGGTTGGAAGGCATATCTTAGTTGAAATATGAGTCGGTGATGTGAAAATGAAGACAGTGCATACAGACTTAATACCTTGGCTGTAAAGTTCAATGTTTTACTAAAAATAACATATATGTATGGTGAAGAAAAAATTGATTTAATATAAAAGAGGCCAACATTTTATTTGCTTAACATTTATAGATGGAGGGAAATGGTTGAAGTTAAAGAAATTGTGCAAAGTTCTTGAAGGAGGCTGGATAAAATAATCTTCATAGTACAGATGAGAAATAATTTTAGGAAGATGTCTTTTGTGGAGCTAGGAAGTTTTGACAAAAATAATCAATGAACAATTAATGATAAGATTTTATCTGAACCAAACTGAGGCCCATAGTATAAAAACTAGCTTCCGGAATTATTTTGAGAAACTGCTCTGGAGAAGCATGGTTTTCAGCACAGTTTTATATCTTGTGAGAACAAAGAACATTAAACAGGGATGCATTATTTCAAAGTTTCAAATAAAACAACAGCAAGTACACAGTGAGTCACTATGGCCTTGGACCTGGGAAGCTAGTCTTATCAAAGAAGGACCAGGATAAGTGTGGCATTTAATCTTCATTTTTAGCATGAACATGCTTTAATTTTGGTCAGTGTGCCCCCACCTTTTAATTCAAGCAAATATGCAGTGTATGATAGGCCATAAACAGTCTGTTTTAGTGAGCATAAAATCCAAGTTAACTCATGTATAAACCAGAATGACTTCCCCAAACCTCAATATGGGATTTTTTACTTTTATCAGAGGGAAGGAGAGATGGAAAGGCCACTGAATTAAAAGGAAGGTGGGTGGGATGAAGTAAAGTAAGTTGAGGAAGTATTTCACTTTTCTTACTGANACATAACTTTTCCAACAAAGGTCTGTCTACTTAAGGCTATTGTTTTTCCAGTGGTCATGTATGGATGTGAGAGTTGGACTGTGAAGAAAACTGAGTACCAAAGAATTGATGCTTTTGAACTGTGGTGTTGGAGAAGACTCTTGAGAGTCTCTTGGACTGCAAGGAGACTCAACTACTCCGTTCTAAAGGAGATCAGTCCTGGGTGTTCACTGGAAGGACTGATGCTAAAGCTGAAACTCCAATACTTGGCCACCTCATGCGGGGAGTTGACTCATTGGCAAAGACTCTGATGCTGGGAAGGATAGGGCGCAGGAGGAGAAGGGGACGACAGAGGATGGGATCACTGGATGGCGTCACCTACTCGATGGACATGAGTTTGAGTAGACTCAGTGAGTTGGTGATGGACGGGGAGGCCTGGAGTGTTGCAGTCCATGGGGTCACAAAGAGTCGGACATGACTGAGAGACTGAACGGAACTGAACTGAACATTCCTTTGGAGTGATAAGGCCATGAAGATAATACACAACCCTGTCCTTGTCCTGATTCTCAAGAGATTTGGTTGATTGTATCCTTGAGAGCAAGACTTAAAGAAACTCATTCCCAGATCAAAGGAGTACATCTAAAATAATATTTGTAAGATCCATAGAAACATACCCAAATTTCTCTCATCATCATTAATAACCCATATTTAAAGACCATTAGCAGAGATTTCATCAGGTGATATGGGAGACTCCAAGTTTCTAAAATGGTCTCCATTTGCTTCGTAGAAATTTCCCATTATTTTACAGGACCATTGTGAAGACAAGGGGAGAGAATAAATGAAAAGTTGTCCTTGGTACACATAAAATGTGAAATTAAATCTGTTTCATCTACTCTAAAAAAAAGAAAAACCCATAATGGAAAAGACTATTAAAAGAAATGAGGATGTATACAGAAGTATAACTGAGTCACTTTACTGTATATCAGAAATTAATAAAACATTGTAAATCAACTATATGTCAATGAAATAATTTTTTTTAAGACTGGGAAAAAAAAAGAAATTTCCAGATAGATTTGTCTAAGTTCATATTTCTTCACCAATGGAATACTTCAGTTCTCTGTCAATGTATTAAAGAATATAAAAAAAGTATGACCATGGTTAGCATTATTGTAGCAATATTAAGTTATTGGTTTTGGCAAATGTGTGTGGTTATAAAAGATATTAATATTAAGAGAACTAATGAATGGATATAGGAACACTGAAATCTTTGTTACTTTCTGTAAAGTTAAAATTATTTCAAGGCAAAAATTTTTAAATTATATACATGCAGATCTCAGAAGTCTTGGTTCAGTTCCAGGCCACCATAATAAAGGGAATATTGCAACAAACAAGTCAAAGTAATTTTTTTTCATTTCCCAGTGCACATAAAAATTATGTTCACATTATCATATAGCCTAATAAATGTGCAAAAAATTATGTCTTTAAAATAATTTACATACCTTAACTTACTTTATTGCTAAAAATAATGTTAGCCATCATCTATACATTCAGTGACGTGAATTTCATTGTATATCTCCAACAGTTTATAAACTAAGGCAGTAATGAAGTTTGACACATTGATTGATTCTTCCTTTTATGAATAACTTCTCTGTAACAGGCAATGCTATTTGATAGCATTGTACCCACAATAGAACTTCTTTCAAAACTGAAGTCAATCATCTCAAATCCTGTCCCACTGCTTTATCAACTAAGCTTACATAATATGATAAATCCTTTGGTGTTACTTCAATAGTAACATTTTTACAGTCTTCCAGGAGTAGATTTCATCTCAATAAACCATTTTTTCCCCCTTATCCATGAGAAGCAATGTTTCATTCATTAAGTTTCATCTGAGGGTCTAGCTATTCATTCACATTTTCAGGCTCCATCTTCCACTGAAGTCTCAAACCCTTCAAACTCATACATGAGATTTGCAACAAACTTCTTTCAAATTCTGATTAATTTTTATATTTTTACCTCTTACCATGGATCATGAATGGTCTTAATTGCATCTAGCAAATGTTTTCCAGGAGGTTATCATTTTATTTGCTCAGATCCATCAAAGACATTGCTATCTATGGCCTTATAAAATATATTTTTTAAATAATAAAAATTGAAATCAAAATTATTCCTTGATCCAAGGACTATAGAATGGATGTTGTGTTAGCAAGCATGAAAACATGAGGTACATGTACCTTCATCAGAACTCTTGGGAAGTGACCAGGTACATCGTCAATAAGCAGTAATATTCTGAGAAGTCTTTTTTTTTTTTTTTCCTGAGTAGTAGGTAACAACACTGGACTTAAAATATTCAGTAAACTATGTTGTAAACAGATGTACTGATATCCAAACTTAGTTATTCCATTTATAGATAGGCAGAATAAATTTCCATAGTACTTAGGGTTTTAAAAGCAGTAAATGAACACTAACTTTGACTTCAAGTCAACAGCTGCTTTAGTGCCTAACAAGAGAGTCAACCTTTCAAGCCTTAAATCCAGGCACGCACTTCTCTTCTTTAGCTATGAAAGTCCTAGTGGTGTCTTCTTTTAAAAGAAGGATATCTTGTCTATGCTGCAAATACGTTCTTTAATGTTGAAAATAAAGTTGTTTAATCATCACCACTGATGATGTTAAATAGATCTTCTAAATAACTTGCTACAGCTTCTACATCAGCACTGGCTTCTTCACCTTCCACTTTACATGATGGAATAATCTCTTATACTTTGTGGATAAACTACAGCTAGTTTCTAACTTCTCTTCTGCTGCTTCCTCACCTCTTCTAACCTTCAGAGAATTAAAGAGAGTTAGGATCTTGCTGTGATTTAAGCTTTGGCTTAAGAGAATGTCATGGCTGGTTGGATCTTCTATCCAGAACACTAAAGCTTTCTTCGTATCAGCAATAAAGTTGTTTCACCTTCTTATCATTGCTGTGTTTACTGGAGTAGAAGTTTTAATTTCTCCTGACTTTTCATTTGCATTCATAACTTGGCAAAGTGTCTGGCAGAAGAGGTCTAGCTTTTGGCCCATCTTGGCTTTCAACATGGCTTTTTCACTGAGCTTAATTATCTCTAGCTACAGATTTTAAGTGAGAGACATGTTACTCTTCACTTGAAAACATAGAGATCATTGTAGAGTTACTAATTGGCATTATTTCAGTATTATATTGTCTCGGAGAACAGGAAGGCTGGAGAAGAGGGACAGAGATAAGGAAAGGGGGGAGGTGGGTCAGTCAGAACATAGAGTATTTATTGATTCAGTTCACTGTCTTATTTGAGTGCAGCTTGTGTTTCCTCCAAACAATTACAGTAGTAACACCAAAGATAACCACATATGACCATAGCAAATATAATAATGATGTAAAAGCTTGAAATGTTATGAGAATTACCAAAATGTGACAAACAGACCTGAAGTGAGAAAATACTATTGGAAAAATGGTGCCAGGCATCATGCCTGATGCTGGGTTGCTTTAAACCTTCAATGTACAATGTATGCAATATCTGAAAGCACAATAAAGAGATGTGCAATAGAATGAGCTGAGCCTGTAGATAGTATATATCAATCAACAGAAAAGGAAAAGTGAAACACTCAATGACAAAAATGTAATTTATTCTTTTGTACTTTTGTCAGGAAATACAGCTTAAAAGGGGATAATAAAAGACTTGGAAAACAAAGATGTGTCCCAAAGAAGAAACTAACATGTAGATTCTGGATTCATACTGTTGTTGATCAGTCGTCTCTCTGTAACCCTATGAACTGCAGCACCCCAGGCTTCCCTCTCCTTCATCATCTCTGAGTTTTCTCAAGCTCAATGTCCACTGAGTCAGTGTTGCTATCTAAACATCTTATCCTCTGTCACCCCCTTCTCCTCTTGTCCTCAATTTTCCCAGAATCAAGGTCTCTTTCAATGAGTTAGCTCTTCACATCAGGTGGCCAAAGTTGGAGTTTCATCTTTAGCATCAGTTCTTCCAATGAATATTCAGGGTTAATTTCCTTTAGGATTGACTGGTTTGATCTCCTTGCTGGTCAAGGGACTCAGGAGACTTCTCCAGCACCACAGTTTGAAAGCATCAATTTTTTTGGTGTTCAGCCATTTTTTTGGTCCAACTCTCACATTCATACATGACTACTGGAAAAGTTTTGACAATACAGACCTTTGTTGGCAACGTGATGTCTCTGCTTTTTAAAACATTGTCTAGATTTGTCAGAGCTTTTCTTCCAAGGAGCAAGTGTTTTCAATTTTGTGGCTGCAATCACCACCAGCAATGAGATTGGAGCCCAAGAAAATTAAATATGACACTGTTTCCACTTTTTTCACATCTATTTTCTGTGAACTGATGGGACTGGATGCCATGATTTTTTTTTTTTTTTTGAGTATTGAGTTTTAAGCCAGTTTTCTCACTCTCTTCTTTCACTTTCATCAAGAGGCTGTTTAGTCCCTCTTTATTTTCTGCCATTAAAATGGTATCATCTGCCTATCTGAGGTTGTTGATTTTTCTCCTGGCAATTATGATTCCAGCTTGTGAGTTATTGAGTCCAGCATTTCATATGATGCACTCTGTATATAACTTAAATAAGCAAGGTGATAATATACAGCCTTGACATACTCTTATTCCAAATTTTAACCAGTCCAATACTCCATATCTGGTTCTAACTGTTGCTCCTTGTCTTATATACAGGTTTCACAGGAGGTAGGTAAGGTGGTCTGGTATTCCAATCTCTTTAAGAATATTCCAGCTTGCTGTGATCCACACAATCAAAAGCTGTAGTGTAGTCAATGAAGCAGAGATACATTTTTTTTTCTTTTTTAACTTCCTTGCTTTTTCTGTGAGTCCATTAGTTCAGTTCAGTCACTAAGTCACGTTCAACTCTTTGTGACTCCGTGAATTGCAGCACTCCAGGCCTCCCTGTCCATCACCAACTCCCGCAGTCCACCCAAACCCATGTCCATTGAGTCTGTAATGCCACCCAACCACCTCATCCTCTGTCGTCCCCTTCTTCTGCCCTCAATCATTCCCAGGATCAGGGTCTTTGCAAGTGAGTCAGCTCTTCACATCAGGTGGTCAAACGATGGAGTTTAAGCTTCAACATCAGTCAAGAGCACCCAGGACTGGTCTCCTTTAGGATAGACTGGTTGGATCTCCTTGCAGTCCAAGAGACTCTCAAGAGTCTTCTCCCACACCAAGGTTCAAAAGCATCAATTCTTCAGTGCTCAGCTTTCCTCATAGTCTAACTCTCACATTCACACATGACCACTGTAAAAACCATAGCCTTGACTAGACAGACCTTTGTTGACAAAGTAATGACTCTGCTTTTTACTATGCTGTCTAGGTTGGTCATAACTTTCCTTCTAAGGAGTAAGTGTCTTTTAATTTTATGGCTGCAATCACCATCTGCAGTGATTTTAGGGCTCCCCAAAAACAAAGTCAGCCACTATTTCCACTGTTTCCCCATCTATTTTCCATGAAATGATGGGACCAGATGCCATGATCTTAGTTCTCTGAAAGTTGAGCTTTAAGCCAACTTTTTCACTCTCCACTTTCACTTTCATCAAGAGGCTCTTTAGTTCCTCTTCACTTTCTGCCATAAGGGTGGTGTCATCTGCATATCTGAGGTTATTGATATTTCTCCCGGCAATCTTGATTCCAGCTTGTGTTTCTTCCAGTCCAGCGTTTCTCATGATGTACTCTGCATAGAAGTTAAATAAGCAGGGTGACAATATACAGCCTTGACGTACTCCTTTTCCTATTTGGAACCAGTCTGTTGTTCCATGTCCAGTTCTAACTGTTGCTTCCTGACCTGCATACAGATTTCTCAAGAGGCAGGTCAGGTGGTCTGGTATTCCCATCTCTTTCAGAATTTTCCACAGTTTATTGTGATCCACACAGTCAAAGGCTTTGGCATAGTCAATAAAGCAGAAATAGATGTTTTTCTGGAACTCTCTTGCTTTTTCCATGATCCAGCGGATGTTGGCAATTTGATCTCTGGTTCCTCTGCCTTTTCTAAAACCAGCTTGAACATCAGGGAGTTCACGGTTCACGTATTGCTGAAGCCTGGCTTGGAGAATTTTGAGCATTACTTTACTAGCATGTGAGATGAGTGCAATTGTGCGGTAGTTTGAGCATTCTTTGGCATTGCCTTTCTTTGGGATTGGAATGAAAACTGACCTTTTCCAGTCCTGTGGCCACTGCTGAGTTTTCCATATTTGCTGGCATATTGAGTGCAGCACTTTCACAGCATCATCTTTCAGGATTTGAAATAGCTCCACTGGAATTCCATCACCTCCACTAGCTTTATTCGTAGTGATGTTTCCTAAGGCCCACTTGACTTCACATTCCAGGATGTCTGGCTCTAAGAGAGTGATCATACCATCGTTATTGTCTAGGCTGTGATGATCTTTTTGTACAGTTCTTCTGTGTATTCTTGCCACCTCTTAATATCTTCTATTTCTGTTAGGTCTCTACCATTTCTGTCCTTTATCAAGCCCATCTTTGCATGAAATGTTCCCTTGGTATCTCTAATTTTCTTGAAAAGATCTCTAGTCTTTCCCATTCTATTATTTTTCTCTATTTCTTTGCATTGATCACTGAGGAAAGCTTTCTTATCTCTCCTTGCTATTCTTTGGAAATCTACATTCAAATTGGTATATCTTTCCTATTCTCCTTTGCTTTTTGCTTCCCTTCTTTTCAGTTATTTGTAAGGTCTTCTCAGGCAGCCATTTTGCTTTTTTGCATTTCTTCTTCTATGAGTCAATGAACGTTGGCAATTTGACATCTAGTTCCTCTGTGGTGCATGTTAGTTACTCAGTCATGTCCAACTCTTTGGGATTCCAAGTACTGTAGCCTGCCAGGCTCCTCTGTCCATGAATTTCACCAAGCAATAATACTGGAGTGGGTTGCCATTCCCTTCTTGAGGTATCTTCCTGACGTAGGGATTGAACCAGGGTCTCCAGCATTTCACACAGATTCTTAACCATTATAGTCACCAGTGAAGCCCATATCAAAGCCAACATTCTTGGGCATTGCCTTTCTTTGGGACTGGAGTGAAAACTGACATTTTTTCAGATCTTCAACTGCTGAGTTTTCCAAATTTGCTGGCATATTGATTGCAGCTCTTCAACAGCATTATCTTTTAGGAGTTGAAATAACTCAGTTGGAATTCCATCACCACCACTAGCTTTGTTCGTAGTGATGCTTCCTAAGGCCTACTTGACTTCACACTGCAGGAGGTCTGGCTCTAGGTGAGTGATCATACCATCATGATTTTCCGTGTCATTAAAAGCTTTTCTGTACAGTTTTGTATATTCTTTCCACCTCTTCTTAATCTCTTTTGCTTCTGTTAAGTTGATAACATTTCTGTCCTTAATTGTGCTCATCTTTGCATGAAATATTCCCTTGGTATGTTTGATTTTCTTGAAGAGATCTCCTGTCTTTCCCATTCTACCATTTTCCTCTATTTCTTTGCATTGTTTACTGAAGAATGCTTTCTTAACTCTCCTTGATATTCTTTGGAACTCCACATTCAGATGAGTATATCTTTTCCTTTCTCCTTTGCCTTTCACGTCTGTTGTTTTCTCAGCTATTTGTTAAGGCCTCCTCAGACAACCACTTACTTTTCCTTCTTGCATTTCTTTTTCTTGGGAATGGTTTTGCTCACCACCTCATACAGTGTTACAAGCTTCTGTCCATAGTTTTTCAGGCACTATGTCTACCAGATCTAGTCTCTTGAATCTATTCACCACCTTCACTGTATAATTGTAAGAGATTTGATTTAGGTCATACTTGAATGGCCTAGCGGTTTTCCATACTTTCCTTAATAGGAACCTGAATTCTGCAATATGGTACTGATGATCTGAATCACAGTCAACTCCAGATCTTGTTTTTGCTAACTATATAGAATGTCTCCATCTTTGGCCACAAAGAATACAATCAATCTGATTTCAATATTGACCATCTGGTGATGTCCACATGTAGAGTTGTTTCTTGTGTTGTTGAAAGAGGGTGTTTGCTATGACCAGTGTGTTCTCTTCACAAAACTGTGTTAGCCTTTGCCCTGCTTAATTTGGTCCTCCAAGACCAAACACACCTCCAGGTATCTCTTGACTTCCTACTTTTACATTCTAGTCACCTATGATGAAAATGATATCTTTTTGGTGTTAGTACTAGGATGTCTTACAAGTCTTCATAGAATCATTCAGCTTCATCTTCTTAGGTATTAGTGGTTGGGGCTTAGACTTACATTACTGTGATACTGAATGGTTTGCCTTGGAAATGAACTTATATCATTCTATCATTTTTGACAATGTACTCAAATACTGCATTTTGTACTCTTTTCTTGACTATGAGGACTTCATGGTCAAATGTCTATCCACAAACATGCACACTGTTGGAAAGTTTATTTAATCATTCTGTGTCTCAGTTTCTTTACATATAAACCAGCAGTAATAATGTTAGCACAAACTTAATTTGCAATACCAGTCAGTTGAGTCTCTCAGTCGTGTCCAACTCTTTGCAGCTCCATGAACTGCAGCACACCAGGCCTCCCTGTCCATCACTAATACCCAGAGTCCACCCAAACCTATGTCCATTGAGTCAGTGAGGCCATCCAATATCACTGAGGGCAGAGTAGCTGAATGTGGATATTGAGTTAATCACTAATGGTCAGAGACTTAATCACATGTCTACATAATAAAACCTCCAAAAAAAAAAAAAATCCTAAAGTTATGAAGTTTGGAAATCATGCTGGTTGCTAAACATTAGAGAAGCTGGGTGTGTGGCATGGCTAGAGAAGGCCCTGAAGCTCTGCACCTCTCCCCTCTTACCTTCCCTTGAGTATTCCTTCTGCGTGGCTGTTCTTAATACAGTCAGTTCAGTGCAGTCGCTCAGTTGTGTCTTACTCTTTGTACCCAGGGACACAGAGGGGGCGCGCTCACGCACCGCACACGGCCACGGCCCACACGACGACTGCCGGGTAGCCCCCTCCCAACGGCTGCGGCAGCAGTGGCCGTGGCGCGCCACGCCGCGCAACACCCCGGCCCCTCGGGGGACGGCGGAGCCTGGGGGAGATGAGAGGCACCTTCCGACTCCCCATGGGCCCAACCGCCCTGACCCCAAGGCGGACGGGCGACCCCCCGCCTAGGGGTCTTTAAACCGTGCAGGGACGCACTAGGTACCTGGAAAGGGGGAGGCGGGCGAGGGACACAGTGCGCCCCACGGGCCACCGCCCAGATGCCAACCACCAACCACCACGTCCCCTACCGTAGCCGCGCCAGAACAACCAGCGCCCCCCCCCGCCCCCCGCCCATC
>SJYV01043047.1:298437-311631 GCA_006410875.1 Neotragus pygmaeus | reverse complement strand
CCAATGAATATTCAGGACTGATTCTCTTTAGGATGGACTGGTGGATCTCCTTGCAGTCCAAGGGCCTCTCAAGAGTCTTCTCCAACACCATAGTTCAAAAGCAGCAATTCTTTAATGCTCAGCTTTCTTTATAGTCCAACTCTCACATCTGTACATGACTACTGGAACAATCATGGCTTTGACTAGGTGGATCTTTGTTGGCAAAGTAATGCCTCTGCTTTTTTTAACACACAGAGGGTTGGTCAGAGCTTTCTTCCAAGGAACAAGTGTCTTTTAACTTCATGGTTGCAATCACCATCTGCAGTGATTTTGGAGCCCCCCAAAATAAAGTCTTTCACTGTTTCCATTTCATCATCCTTCTGACGAAAGTGAAAGAGGAGAGTAAAAAGTTATCTTAAAGTTCAACATTCAGAAAGCTAAGATCATGGCATCTGTTCCCATCACTTCATGGCAAATAGATGAAGAATCAATGGAAACAGTTCCTAAATTACATCCTTTGTAATAAACTGGTAATCTACTCAATGAACTCTTTTCCTGAATTCTATTAGCCTTTCTAACAAGTAATTTAACTACAGGAGGGAGTCGTTGGAACCTCCCACTTTTAGATGGTCAGTCAGAAACACAGGTGACATTCTGGACTTGTATTTGGTGTCTGAAGTGGGAAAAGCCTTACGGGACTGCATCTTAACCATGGGGTCTAACACTAACTTCAGGTATATAGTTTAAGAATTGAATTAAATTGGAGGACACTCAACTAGTATCAGAGAATTGCTTAGTGTGGGAAAAAAATAAAAAATCACAAACATTTGGTGACCAGAATTGTGAATGTTGTGTCTGGAGAGGGAAAACAGAGGAGTTTTCTCTTTACAGCTGTCATGAGACTACATAAAATCATGTATTTAAAGCATATTATAGTACTGAAAGTCATGAATGGAATAAATCTACTAAGTGTTACTTTTATTATCCTGCTTTTTTACTGGATCCTTACATCTTAAGTGGAGGAGCCTATATATTTCCCCTGCTCTAGCTAAAAACAGTATTAAAATTTGACATTATTATCAGAACATGACAAATGGCACAACTCAAACTAAGCACTTACATTTGCTGCCCCCAGTCATCAGCTAAGTCAGAGCATAGTGGGAACAAGACCCCTAGTCAATTGCTCTGACTTTAAGTTTCAGTACTTTTCCTATGGTCATTCTGTCTGTTTTCTTGTGAAGTCTTGCTCTTTGTAAATTGTAGGGGAAAATCTTATTCCACATAAAAATATTAGCCAGTACTTCTTGGATGTCCCCACCAGTTCCAGAGACCTGTCTCTGGAGGCTCACCGATTCTCTGACTACTCAAGATTACAGAAAACACAGTTTTCTCACACTCTTTGCAAAGCCTTAGGCAGAGAAAACACTACTTCTGAGCTAAAGGATTCTCAAGTGCTAGGGGAAGAGACTGCCTCTCCTCTCCACTATTCTATAATACAGTACAAAGGGCATAGCACCTAGACGAATTCGCCATGCGGTAAGACCTGAATCTCACTTTGCTTAATGATCAGGCAATAGTACTCAAGGGAGAACCAAGGAGGGCTTTGATACTCTGCCATCTTGTCATCCAATACCAGTTCAAGTTTAACAGGAAAATTCCTCACAGCTGTTCAGATTCCCAGCAGTGCTTGCCACCAGGTGAACTGCTGAGCTCTAGGGTATGTTGACAAAATGCTGTTTATAGAGCCTCAGGTAGAATGAGAGAAGAGTCCCAAACATTTCTTCCATTTGTCTGCCAGGCGCCTGTATACTATCCTTCATCCAAGTCCCCTCACACACCCCTACTGCCAAGCTTCTATCACTGCCACTTTAAGTCTTTGTTCATCCTCATGGAGAGCTGTGTATTGATACTTCTTCAGTTTATGATGTGAGATATGATACTTGTTAGTTATGAGAAATGAACCTTTGCCTCGTAACCAGAGTTGTCTGTCAGCTTCCCCAGAAAGAAAAAATCATTCCTCCTCCAGTCTGAAGGCATTACACGTCATTTATTAAATGTTAGTACATTCATGATAAGTTAATAATTGATTAAGGGGTTAAAATCATTAGTATGTGTTCTTATTGGTTAAAAACTTACTGTTTTAAGCCAATAAGTCTACAGATCTGTACTAAGAGTTAGTATAAATATTAACGAATAATCTCTTCCTATGTGTATGTGTCATTTGTATATATGCGTGTGTATAATTTTTGTATATAAGAATTAAGTAAAACTAGTTTCTCTAACTTCATTTAGGAAAACACAGTAAAGCTTAAAAATTTTGATGATGGCTTCAAACAAAATGTTTACATTTTAAAGTGGCACTCAAAGGAAGAGAAATCATGTAGTTTACACAATACTACTGTACTATAACATCACAATATCTATAATAACTATTGAATGATTAATTAAGTATTATATTTGTCTTTTAACCAAGATACCCAAGGGTTTTATACTTCTATAGCATTTCCTCAATCTTCAATTCTTTTGCAGCTCTCGGTCTCTCCAACTTCATCCATTCTGTTACTTAATTTTCTCCTTTGCTTAAATGAAGAACTGAGTGTGTTTCCATGAAGTTCTGCAGAGCAGAATTCATGGACTTGATGACTTTGCTCCTCAGAAATCTTTCCTCCTTCTGAGTATAGCTATGCTATTATAGGTTTGCATTAGTTAAGTCAGATGTATACATAAACTGTCAACATGAATGTAAATGACATCTTTAATCCTTATCTTTAAATCCTCATAAGAAATCTGGATCACTCTTCACTGAGAATATTCCTCCGTGGTGAGGATCAGGCCAGTACAAAGTTTTCCAGTCTTGGTGGTATTGACATTTTCCTTTGTTATATGGTGCTCTCCTGAGCACTGTGGAATGTTTAACAGCATCCCTGACTCACTAGGTTCCAATAGCAATCCCTGCCCAGTTGTGGCAAATAAAAATGACTTTAAACACTGCTGAGTATACCTTGGCAGGGGGCAGCTAAATCACTCCCAACAGAGAACCACTGAAAATCCTGGAATAAACAAACATATGATCCTCGCACCTTGAAAAGTGAGTAATCTTCACTTTTACGAATAAAACATCAAGCACACAAATCAAATCATGGTTATGTAAACTCTTTTTAATATCCAGGACTCTCTTTATGTTTAAACATGTCTTCCCAGGTAGTGCAGTGATAAAGAATCTGTCTGCCAATGCAAGAGACATAAGAGATGTGAGTTCAATATCTGGGTTGGAAAGATCCTCCAGAGGAGGAAATGGCAACCCACTCTACTATTCTTGCCTGGAAAATTCTTTGGATGGAAGAACCTGGCAGGCTACAGTCCATAGGGTCCCAANTTATCCAGGACACTCTTTATGTTTAAACATGTCTTCCCAGGTAGTGCAGTGGTAAAGAATCTGTCTGCCAATGCAAGAGACATAAGAGATGTGAGTTCAATATCTGGGTTGGAAAGATACTCCAGAGGAGGAAATGGCAACCCGCTCTACTATTCTTGCCTGGAAAATTCTTTGGATGGAAGAACCTGGCAGGCTACAGTCCATAGGGTCCCAAAGAGTTGGACATGACTGAGCACACACACACACACCCACACTGTTTTCATTACATTTCTCTCCAGCTTTTGATATCTGGCTTTAATTCCTATTTTCAAGCCTAAATGAATATTTTCAAGCCTAAACGAATATTTTCAAGCTTCTGCAACAGTATATATGGATTTATTGCACTGATAGCATGAATTGGCCTCCTTGAATTTATATTCTTTGCAATGCAAGTTTACAGCTTCTCCTCACAAATAGTACAGTCTTTTGCTTTCCCTTGAATCTGAATTAGAGTTTGATTTGTTTGGCTTACAGAATATGGCAGAACTGATGGGGGTGTCAATTCTGAGTTTAGGCCTCAAGGTGCCTTGTGTTTCTTCCTTTCTGAGGGACAAGCCATCCAAGCAGAAGGTGTCTGAGAACACACAGCCTTCAGCAGATTGTCTGCTGATCGCAAAATCATAAGACAGTTCTGAGAGCATCCAAGTCCAGGTCAGCAGAATCACCCAGTGAACTCTCAGACTCTGGAGCTAAATACATGCTGATCATTTTAAGCCACTAGATTTCGGTTCTGCATGTTATGCAGAATTATTTAATCAGCTGACTTATCTACTAAGTTGATATTATTTCTAAAATTTTGGACCAGACTTATTCTTTCTGCTTTTTCTACACCAGTAATTCCAAACACTATTAATTACTTATTTTTTCTTTTGTCCCTGAAACTCAAACTTAATCCAGTCTAATTTGGTGAGAACTTCTATATGTTCTTTTCCAAACCCTGAAAGGGGAAGTATGGTTCAGTGATAGACTATATTTTTCATATTCTTCAAAACTACCTATCTTTGTTTAGAATAATTATGGTTTGATTGATTTTATTATGTGAAAAAGACTTTATCTAGCAATAATACTTATATAGAAATGTCAGATTTCAAAGAAGTAAATTCGACACCAGTTAAATTAATAATTGAGACTTGATCAGACATTTCATGAGGATTTAAATCTTGGAATCTTTTCATTTTAATGCATAGAAATCAGCTGAGCGTTCATGTATATCAAGTCATTTGGCATTGTATACTATAAATTCACTGTTTAAATTACTGATATCTTCAAAGATGTAACAAGTCTGATTAAATTTCCTAAGTACCTTAGTGCTATTTCCTTCCTTAAAAGTGAGTTAGTTCATGTAATTTGACAGATAAACAGCCCACAAAAGTATATGGTATAAGGAAGACTGTAACATAAGATTTGTATGGAGTACTTTATGGGGCCAGATTCAGAAACTAATGACAAATGGTCTCATTTGTGATTTGAGTCTATTGAATGTCCATTTTATTTATTATTTATATCTATTCATGACATTTACATACTGTTTAATGTATTCATTGGAAGAAATGTACTCACTTTTAAATTTGGGAACATTTGCCTAATGAAAACCTTAATATATCAAAGAAAATGAGAAATGGGAAACACTTGTGATCTTATGATTGAGACATGTGCATGTCCAATTAAATAACTATTAGAGGTTGCTATCATAGCACCACAAAGAAAATCTTATTTGGTAGAAAACACAAATAGTAATAATTAGAAGAGTTGTTAATCATATAATTAAAAAATCAACAATTATTCAGAGATAAATTTCAACCATGCGTATAATGATACTTCTACTACATCATCATATACTTGAAGACAGGAAATAGCTTTCTTAGCTTTCTTCTCTTCTGCTACCCATTGTGCAAACTAGAACTGCATACTTAAGGTCTTTGAGTTCCATGTACCCTCTGTGACTTTTCTTGGTTCTTAAACATGACCATCTGTGCCTTCAGTAGTCTATACTGTACAGTGAATGGCAGAATTAATGAAGGCCTAAAATGTGGTTCTAAGCATGTGACATTATATCTGATTTGAGTAATCACAAACTAGCAAACCATGGGTGACAGTCTGAACATTCTGCTATTAATAACAAACTGCCAGGTGACATGACATAATTACTTTATTTAGTGGGAATATTTAGCTTATGTGAAAGTGAAAGTCACTCAGTCATGTATGACTCTTTGCAACCGCATGGACTACACAGTCCATGGAATTCTCCAGGCCAGAATACTCCAGTGGGTAGCCTTTCCCTCGTCCAGGAGATTTTCCCAACCCAGGGATCAAACCCAGATCTCGCACATTACAGCTGAGCCACAAGGGAAGCCCCCCAATACTGGAGTGGGTAGCCTATCCCTTCTCCAGCGGATCTTCCCAACCCAGAGATTGAACCCAGGTCTCCCACATTGCAGGCAGATTCTTTACCAGTTGTGCCAAAGGGAAGCCCAACAATACTAGAGGGGTTGGGGGGCAACTTTAACTGCAGTAAATGACAATATATATATATAGCATATTTTATTTCTAAGTAATGGTTTACTCACCCCACCCATAAGCTGGTGACTCAGAAATATATATCTCTGACCAAGTCTTATCTAAACTTCTACACTTACTTACTTATTGATCATTCTACCTGAAAATCTGATGGACAATTCAGATTCAACACACTCACCTCTAAGTTTGCCCAGATATCCCTTTCTCCATAATTTTTGATATACACATAGTATCTTACTAACAGATACTGAAGCCAGAAAACTTGAAAGTAATGGATGCATTATTCCCTCTCACTTTCCTTAGCTGGTTCTTTCTCAAACTATATTGATCTATTGTTCATAAAAGAAAAAAATCTAGCCTATTTATTTTTACCCCCACTGTGATTGACTCCTTAAAGTCTTCAGGTATCATTGCTTTGATAGCATCACGATGCAATCTTCTGACTCTTTCTAGGCTATCTACTATATTACCTCCAGTGACTTTCTTAAACCATATATTTAATCACTGG
The DNA here is from genome assembly GCA_006410875.1 of Neotragus pygmaeus. Taxonomy (NCBI): domain Eukaryota; kingdom Metazoa; phylum Chordata; class Mammalia; order Artiodactyla; family Bovidae; genus Neotragus; species Neotragus pygmaeus. Next base: position 305,212 of record SJYV01043047.1, on the reverse strand, counting down.
ATTTCCTTAATTAAACGTTTCTCATTTAGTAAAGCAGAATGGCAATTGTCCACATAGCTCAACCAGGTAAATAATGAAAATAGCAGCAAGCAGACTTTGGCCACGTGGAAAACAGAGTTCTGCTCAAAAAAGGCAGTAATTACTCAGTTCCAACAGTTGTCATAGTACAGAAACATGGGACCAATATAGATGAATGGTCAGATATTTTAAGAAAAATCAGAAATTTCTGTGAAGTCTCCCAGTTTTTAAATGATTGTAGTGATTTTATTTTAACATGCCTGGCCTAAAGAATGAAGCAAAAACTCTCCAGCATCTTAACAAAGACCTGTATGATTTCATAAAACTCTCTAAAGTTCCTTTTTAAGTGTTGTGCTCACAATTTTCTCTTCAGTTAAAGTAATACCACTTGATGTCAGATGTGAAAGTGACTCAGTCATGTCCAACTCTTTGCAACCCCATGGAATTCTCCAGGCCAGAATACTGGAGTGGGTAGACTTTCCCTTCTCCAGGCAATCTTCCCAACCCAGGGATCAAACCCAGGTCTCCTGCATTGCAGATGGATTCTTTACCAACTGAGCCACAAGGAAAGCCTTTGATGTCAGATGCTGCTGCTGCTGCTATGTCGCTTCAGTCGTGTCCGACTCTGTGCGACCCCACAGATGGTAGCCCACTGGGCTCCATCATCCCTGGGATTCTCCAGGCAAGAACACTGGAGTGGATTGCCATTTCCTTCTCCAATGCATGAAAGTGAAAAGTGAAAGTGAAGTCGCTCAGTCGTGTCTGACTCAGCGACCCCATGGACTGCAGCCTACCAGGCTCCTCCATCCATGGGAGTTTCCAGGCAAGAGTACTGGAGTGGGATGCCATTGCCTTCTCCATGATGTCAGATAGTTCCAGGCAATTTTGTGTTTCCTTGAGAACCCCCATTCTTTCCTGCTCTGCTAACTGTATGCATGTTCTTTATACTCTAATGGGACCACTTTTCTTTAGCCCCTTGAATACTTATCACTCCCTAAAGTGGGCTATCTCTGTATGTTTTATCATAACACTTGCAACCCTATAATTGCAGTCGCATGTTTATATTTCTTTCTCTCTATGGCACTGTGAACTCCTTGGAGAGAGAAACTGTGTCTTATTCTTCTATGTATCTCCAGTTTTAAGATAATTTCTGACACATTGTGGTTCCCAATAGATGTTGAATAAATGAACTGTCAAAATGAATAAGGTGAATATTTTTTAGGAAGTATTTAGAAAATATGTATTTTAGTGAAGAATCCAAAGAGAAAATTGGATCTCAAATGCTTTTGAACTAATCAGAATCCTGTTGGGATATAAAGGCTACACAGACTATTGTACAGAAATAAAATTATTAACCAAGTATTGAAAAGGATAAAGAGAAAACTATAAGGTATCACAATGGCAGCATTCCCAGGAAGCAGCTACCACTCCTAAGACTGCAGAAACAAAGAAGAGAAGCTGAAAGTATTAAAACTGAGCAGCATGTAGGTGGAGGAGCCCTGTGAAGTCAGACTTGAAACTTTGAGGATAGGGTTTGTTGGAGCTGCTTCTGAAGCCTCTGAGTTGGAGGAGGGCCCACTGGACTTGGGTCACAGACCTGTGAGGCAGAGGGTGACAGGCTGGAGCTGGTGCATGTGAATGGGACACAATTACAGCTGGTTCTGGGAGATTTGAAAACATTGAAACATGGATTTGACCATTGCTTCTGCAAAGGACTGTTATTAAGGAGTAAACAGAAGAGGTGGAAGGAGTAGAATTCCAGCCGAGCTATTTAAATTCTAAAAGATGATGCTGTCAAAGTTCTGTACTCAATATGCAGCAAATTTAGAAAACTCAGCAATAGCCACCAGAGACTGAAAAGGATCAGATTTCATTCTAATTCCAAAAAGCAATGCCAAAAATTGCTCAGACTACCATATAATCATGCTCATTTCATGTGATAGGAAGATAATGCTCAAAATCCTTCAAGCTTGGTTTCAGTACTATGTGAACCAAGAACTTCCAGATGTTCAAGATGGACTTAGAAAAGGCAGAAGAACCAGAGATCAAACTGCCAACTTTCATTGGATTGTAGAAAAAGCAAGAGAATTCCAGAAAAGCATTTTACTTCTGCTTCATTGACTACACTAAAACCTTTAACTGTGTGGGTCACAACAAACTGTGGAAAATTATTAAAGAGATGAGAATACCAGACCACCTTACTTGCCTCTTGAGAAACCTGTATGCAGGTCAAGAAGCAACAGTTAGAACCGGACATGGAACAACAGACTATTTCCAAAATGGGAAAGGAATATGCCAAGGCTGTATATTGCACTCTGTTTAACTTTTACGTGGAGTATATCATGTGAAATGCCAGACTAGAGGAATTGCAAGCTGGAATCTAGATTACTGGCAGAAATATCAATAACTTCTCATATGCCGACAGTGCTACTCTAATGGCAGAAAGTGAAGAGGAAATGAAAGAGCCTCTTGATGAAGGTGAAAGAGGAGATAGAAAACCAAGAGATGGTATGGGGAGGGAGGTGGGAGGGGGGTTCAGGATTGGGAACATGTGTACACCCGTGGCAGAGTCATGTTGATGTATGGCAAAACCAATACAGTATTGTAAAGTAAAATAAAGTTTAAAAAAAAATCAACATTCAAAAAACTAAGATCAAGGCATATGGTCCCATCACTTCATGGCAAAATAGATGGGGGAGAAATGGAAACGGTGGCAGACTTTATTTTCTCGGGCTCCAAAATCACTATGGATGGTGACCTCAGCCATGAAATTAAGAGATACTTGCTCCTTGGAAGAAAAACTAGGACAAACCTAGACAGTATATTAAAAACCAGAGACATCACTTAGCCAACAAAGGTCCATATGTCAAAACTATGGTTTTTGCAGTAGTCATGTATGGCCATGGGAGTTGAACCATAAGGAAGACTGAGTGCTTTTGAAATGCAGTGCTGGAGAAGACTCTTAAGAGTTCCTTGGACTGCAAGGAGATCAAACCAGTTAATCCTAAAGGAAATCAACCCTGAACATTCATTGGAAGGACTGATGCTGAAGCTGAAGCTCCAATACTTTGGCCACCTAATGTGAAGAGTGGACTCATTGAAAAAGACCCTGATGCTGGGAAAGATTGAGGGCAGGAGGAGAACAGGGTGATGTAGGATGAAATGCTAGATGACATCATCAACTTAATGGACATGAATTTGAGCCAACTCCAAGATATAGTGAAGGACAGGGAAGCCTGGTGTCCTGCAGCCCATGGTATGATTAAGAGTTGGAAATGACTTAGCAACTAAATAACAACAAAGAAGAGAAGATGAAGTAATGCTGCCATCAGGGGAGGAGAAGGAAGGATAGGCCCTCTTTGCTTGTTCCAGCTTTAGCGTCTCCCTCTAGAAACTCTTTTTGAAAGAACAAAACTTGGAATCAGTTGGCAAGGAACAAATAAAACTTGCAGAGTCCCAGTCCCAGTATGAAAATGCTGAGCATGCAAATGAGTTTAAAGCTGAGAGAAGATATCTGGTATAAAATCTTGAAAAGATAATGAGAAAAACTGAGATGAAGAAAGTAAGCAGGTTACATGGAGTAACAGACAAGCAAAGACATAACTGAAGTAAAGACTGACTGACGCTGCTTTAAACATTTTATTTCATTTAATTTTCACAAATTCCTCTATAATAAATATTATTAGGTGAATAAACTGAGGATGAGAGATGCTTCCTCAGCATCATTATGTTAATAGATAATGGGAGTCTGAATTTGAGTTGAAGTCTCAATTTACACTCTTGATACTAAATGTGTGTCTTTAGGAGCAAGATGTAGGCTTCTTGCTGAAGGATTAAACCTGTGTTTTATCTCACAGGACTTAGAGAAGTCAGAGTGTAATGGGGAGAACAAATCTGACTCTGTATTGGACATTTATTTTATTTTGACCATTGTGTTCTACTGCTTTTACTACAACTAAAGAAAGTTGCTTATAGCCTGGAATATATAGGATAGCCCATTCTCAAGGTTCTCACCTTTAAGAGTATAACAGTTTTCCATTCGTACAGAGACAAAAAGTTGCAGAACAGAGAATAACATTTGTCTTTTGGAAAGTTTACACAAACACCTTGACTCAAACACAATACAGCATCAATAACAAAAGATTTCAATGATACCAAAAACAAAGACACCAAGGAGTTTGCAACAACAAACCACATCCACTCTCCTTTTAGTGTAAAAGAAGCCTGTATTCCAACTTGAGTTCTTTGGGATACTAGTCCACTGTCTCCTCTGTCTGCTGTCTTTCTGAATAAAATTGCTATTTCTTGCCACAACTCTCTCTTGATTCATTGGCCTGTCATGTGGCAAGCAGTAAGAGTTTGGACTCAATAACAAAGTGAATGAGTATAGGCTTCTTCTACCAGCTACTAATATGAAAGAATTACACTTCTACCAGCTACTAATATGAAAGAATTAGCACCAAAATGTAATTGAGATTATACATCAGTACCTTGCAACTTGAGAGAAGTGGAATTTGAAGTTTGATATATTTTCTCTGAACAGTTTTAAGAAGCTCTATAATCTGTTTATTTAATACCTAAGTGCTACTGACATGATCATTGGCACCTATTCTATTCTCTTAACGTTCTATGTGTGATATTAATATAGCATTCATCTCAGTATAAGCTTTCTACCTATTACAGTCTTCTGTCTTTAGTATTGCCTGAGTTATTCTACTAGGACAGAAATTGTCATTCATACCTTCTTATTTCTAATACATAACTCAATTCCTTACACATAGGAAATCAACTACTNCACAGTTGGAAACGGCTGAGCTGGACCTGGGACAGGTGTACAGGGCTGTTTGAATCCAAAGGCCCCAGGGTAAGGAAAGAGGAGGCTCTAAGTTCTTTGCTCAAAACCTCCAAAGAGGCAAAAAACAATCTCATTTAAAATTGCATCAACAAATAAAATACCTAGGAATAAATTTAATCAATGAGGTGAAAGATCTATATATACTCTGAAAGCTAAAATATTGAAAAAGGAAATCAAAGATGATACAAAGGAATGGGAAAATTCCTTTTTTATTGAAATAATTAATTTGTTAAAATGGCCATATTACCTAAAGCATCTACAGATTCAGTACTATCTTTATCAAAATACCACAACATCTTCCACAGAACTAGAAACAATAATTCTAAAATTCCTATGAAAACACAAAAAACTTAATTGGCAAAAACATTTTGAGAAAAAAAGAAAAAGTGAAAGTGTTAGTTGTTCAGTCCTGTCCGACTCTTTGAGACCCCATGGACAGAGCCTGTCAGCCTCCTCCACCCATGGAATTCTCCAGGCAAGAATATTGGAGTGAACTGACATTCCCTTCTTCAGGGAATCTTCCTGATTCAGAAAAAAGAAAAAAGCTAGAAGTACAACCCTCCCAGACTTCAGATTAATATTACAAAGCCACAGTAATAAAAACGGCATGATATTGGTACAAAAACAGACAAATATACCTGAGCAGAGAGCTCAGAAATAAGCACACATACTCATTGTCAATCACTCTATGACAAAAGAGGTAAGGATATACAGTGGAGAAAAAAAAGGCTCTTCAACAAGTGGTGCTGGGAAAATTGGACAACTACAGATAAAACAATGAGATTATAATATCCCCCTACATNTCAGAAATAAGCACACATACTCATTGTCAATCACTCTATGACAAAAGAGGTAAGGATATACAGTGGAGAAAAAAAAGGCTCTTCAACAAGTGGTGCTGGGAAAATTGGACAACTACAGATAAAACAATGAGATTATAATATCCCCCTACATGTATAAAAATAAACTTCAAATGGTTTAAAGAACTAAATGTAAGATCTAAAACTGAAAAACTCCTAGAAGAGAACATAGATAGAACACTCCGTTGCATAAATCCTACCAGTATTTTCTTGGCTTGGTCTCCTAAGGCAAAACAAAGCAAAGTAAAGATAAACAACTGGGACCTAATTAAATTTAAATGCTTTGGACAACAAAGGAAACCATCTACAAAAGAAAAGGATAAGTGGGAGAAAATAATTGGAAATGATGAGACTAACAATGGGTTAAAATACAAAATACACAAACAGCTCGAACAACTCAATATCACACACACACACAAACACACACATTGCATAAAAAATGAGCAAAGATCTGAATAGATTTTCCTCCAAAGAGGACAAAATTTTTAACAGGCACATGAAAGATGGTCAACATGGCTAATCATCAGAGAAATGCAAATCAAAACAAAAATATCAGCTGGCACCTGTCAGAATCAGTTCAGTTCATTTGCTCAACAATGTCTGACCCTTTGCAACCCCATGGACGGCAGCAGGCCAAGTTCCTTGTCCACCACCAACTCCTGGAGCTTATTCAAACTCATGTCCACTAAATCAGTGATGTCATCCAACCATCTCATCCTCTGTCGTCCTCTTCTCCTCCCACCTTCAATTTTTCCCAGTAACAGGGTCTTTCCCAATGAGTCAGTTCTGTGAATCAGGTGGCTAAAGTTTCAGCTTCAGTATCAGTTCAGTTCAGTTCATTCGCTCCATCGTGTCCGACTCTTTGCGACCCCATGAATTGCAGCACGCCAGGCCTCCCTGTTCATTACCATCACTCGGAGTTCACTCAGTCTCACGTCCATAGAATCCGTGATGCCATCCAGCCATCTCATCCTCGGTCATCCCCTTCTCCTCCTGCCCCCAATCCCTCCCACCATCAGTCTTTTCCAGTGAGTCAACTCTT
>SJYV01043047.1:276974-297283 GCA_006410875.1 Neotragus pygmaeus | reverse complement strand
GCTGAAACTCCAGTACTTTGGCCACCTCATGAGAAGAGTTGATTCATTGGAAAAGACTCTGATGCTAGGAGGGATTGAGGGCAGGAGGAGAAGGGGACAACCGATAATGAAATGGCTGCATGACATCATGGACTCAATGGACCTGAGTCTGAATTAACTCCCAGAGATGGTGGTGAACAGGGAGGCCTGGCGTGCTATGATTCATGGGTTCACAATGATTCGGACACGACTTAGCAACTAAACTGAACTGAACTGATTACCAGACAGCATTTAGCACCGGGGTCAGCCAGGGCTACTACTCTTTGTACACTGGTCAGTTACCAAAGAACTGCAAGCTCCACATGCGGCCCATGTTCAAAATGGAACAGGCCATCAGCATAGACATCTCCAGTTGGCATAGTCTTTTATCTGAACCACCTGTACCGCATGTTGTGGGTTATTTTCACATTTAGTAAACTGTTGCTCTGGGCTCAATTGCTTCCATTGTTCTAGGAGTGCAGCATTAGGTTCCTCCTCAGTTTTATTCTTGTCAAGCCCTGTTGTTATTAAATTAGCCCACCTTTGTGCCCGTATCATCCAGGTGGGGCCTTTGTCAACTCAGCTGCCCTTCGGAACTCTCATGGTATTAAGACCTTTAGCCTGCTGTTGCCCTTCTGAGTCTCCCAAACTAGCCATCCCTGAGGTCACCTTGTAGACAGAGTGCACCACATGTTTGTAAGCATAGCAAGTGATTATTCAAAATATGCAGATGGAGCACTGTTTAAAAGAGCATCTCACATACCAGTGAAACACCCATTGTCTGGGCTCTGGGCATTCAGGTTAAACATCACTTGTCTCATGCCCAATTTTCTCATCACTTGGATCAACTCGGCATAGGTATGCCATTTACTCACACTCCCTGGCAGCTCCTCTGCATTTGTCCCCATGGTGCAGATGGCAGTATTGACCCACTCCATAAGGATGTGTGTCTAGTATGAGCCGCCTTGCATTCTGCAATCTCTGTCTCAATGAGGGGTGTGTGGTCAGGGACGCCAGTCATTCTACCTCATCCCTAGCACAAATAATGCCATCCATTCTTGTGTCCCTTAGTCTTAGAATCCATGTTGCCAGGGTTTCCTCATGTCCCTGCTGGATCTGCTTGCCCAAGTCAACACACTCTGCCTGAGTAAATGGCCAATATGTTGTGAATTCAGTCACATTGAGGGCCCCCTGGGATGCCTCCCCTGGGCCATGGGCTGCTCGTGCTTTACCTTTTGCTGTACAACAGATCTCACTGACAAACAAGGACCCACAGGCTCCTCATCTTTCATTACCTCATAGTCTGAGACACCACGGCCCCCAAGGCCATGCAACTCTTGCTCTAGTCTGTACCTGTTGTTCTAGTTTCTCTGCCCATCTCTGCAGTTCACACACTTCCACAGCATCACAGAGAGCACTCTCCATATTTGCCTTCAAGGCAGCCAACAAAATCCACCTCACAGTGTTAGCAGCAGTATGTTCTGCTTTGTCCAGCAAGTGAGAGCTTGGGTTGGACTAATGGTTTGTCAAGGTTCCCTGGTTAGGGGAGCTTGCATCTGTATTCTGTTGCATGGAGCTGGATCTCTTCTCTCTGGAGTGCAATGAAGTGTCCAGTAGTGAGTTTTGGTGTGCCTATGGGTTTGGCATGGTTTGGGGCAGCCTGTCTTTTAATTCTCATGGCTATATTCCTGCCTTGCTGGAGGATGAGTGTGGTATGTCTGCACTGTAACTTCTTGGGTCTTGGGTGGAGCTCAGATTCAGTGTAGGTATGGAGGCTTTTGAATGAGCTCTTGTCTATTAATGTTCCCTGGGTTCAGGAGTTTTCTAATGTTCTCAAGTTTTGGAGTTAAACCTCCTGCCTGTGGCTTTCAGTCTTATTCTTACAGTAGCCTCAAGACTTCTCCATCCATACAGCACAGAAGATAAAACATCTAGGTTGATGGTGAAACAACTCTTCATAGCAAGGGACACTCACAGTTTCACAGAGTTACATGAAGAAGAGAAGCGGGAGGAGGAGATAGAGGTGACCAGGGGGAGAAGAGGGGGAATAATAAGGGGAGAGACAAAACTAGGCAGTGATTAATTCCATAAGTGTTCTTCACAGCCTGGAACACCCAAAGATTCACACAGTTAAGTAGAGAAGAGAAGGGGGAGGGAGGAGACAGAGGTGACCTGGGGGAGAAGAGGGAGAGTCAAAGGGGAGTGAGCAATCAAGCCAGTAATCACACCCCTAAGTGAAAATGGATACTGAAATTAGATTCTTAAAGGTACAAAACTGATAACAAATACTAAAAAGCAAGATTAAAAATCTAGAGTAGAGGTTAAACTCTTAAAAATACAATATTAAAATAAAAAAATCAATCACAAAAATGAAGATATGAAATTTGCTTTAAAAACAGGGTATTTTTTTTCAAATAGTAGGTATTTTTTTATAGTAGGTTATAAAATTGAAAATTAAAGGAGTAATAAAGAACTTAAATTAAGAAAATTAAAAATTAATAATAGTAAAAATGTACCTATAAATTTCCCTGTGGGCTATTGTGGACATGTGGAGTCAGTTCAGTTTCAGATAGTTCCTTTTTCCAGCCATTTCTGTTCACAAGATCTATAGGCCCCCTTCAATGCTTAGTCAATGTTAACTACAGGATTTTAAACTGTTGCACCTGTCACTTCCAGAGCAGTTCCCCAGGCTTTATTCCAGGAATCTAAGGATACTTCAATATTCAAAAATCAATCAATGTGATACACCACATTAAAAAATTGAAATATAAAAACCATACAATTATCTCAATAATGCAGAGAAAGCCTTTGACAAAATTCAAAACTCATCTATGATAAAAAAAAAAANGGTTCACATATTGCTGAAGCCTGGCTTAGAGAATTTTGAGCATTACTTTACTAGTGTGTGAGATGAGTGCTACTGTGTGGTAGTTTGTGCATTGTTTGACATTATTTTTCTTTGGGATTGGAATGAAAACTGACCTCTTCCAGTCTTATGGTCACTGCTGAGTTTCCAAATTTGCTTGCATACTGAGTGTGCACTTTCACAGCATCATCCTTTAGGATTTGAAATAGCTCAAATGTAATTACATCACTTCCACTAACTTTGTTCATTGTGATGCTTCCTAAGGCCCACTTGACTTCGCATTGCAAGATGTCTGGCCCTAGGAGAGTGATCATATCATTGTGATATTGGAAGTGGTCAAGGAGGAGATGGTAAGAGTGAATCTCAACATTAAAGAATCTGAACTAAAATGGACTGGAATGAGGAATTTCACTCATATGCCCCCCAATGTGCTAGCAAAGTAATACTTAAAATACGCCAGGCCAGGCTTCAACAGTATGGGAACCATGAACTTTCAGATGTTCAAGCTGGATTTAGAAAAGGCAGAGGACCCAGAGATCAAATTGCCAATATCTGCAGGATCATTGAAAAAGCAAGAGAGTTCCAGAAACATATCTACTTTTGTGTTATTGACTATGCCTAAATATTTGACAGTGGGGATCACAAAAAACTGTGGAAAATTCTTAAAGAGATGAGAATGCTGGACCACCTGACCTGCTTCCTGAGATATCTGTATGTAGGTCAAGAAGCAACAGTTAGAACTGAACTTGGAAAGACAGACTGGTTCCAAATCGGGAAAGGAGTACATCAAGGCTGTTTATTATCACCCTGCTTATTTAATTTATATGCACAGTACATCATGAGAAACTCTGGACTGGAGGAAGCACAAGCTGGAATCAAGATTGCCGGGAGAAAGATCAATAACCTCAGATATGCAGATGACACCACCCTTATGNCATCAAGGCTGTTTATTATCACCCTGCTTATTTAATTTATATGCACAGTACATCATGAGAAACTCTGGACTGGAGGAAGCACAAGCTGGAATCAAGATTGCCGGGAGAAAGATCAATAACCTCAGATATGCAGATGACACCACCCTTATGGCAGAAAGTGAAGAAGAACTAAAGAGCCTCTTGATGAAAGTGAAAGAGGGGAGTGAAAAAGTTGGCTTAAAGCTCAACATTCAGAAAACGAAGATCATGACATCTGTTCCCATCACTTAATGGCAAATATATGGGGAAACAATGCAAATAGTGAAAGACTTAATTTTGGGGGGCTCCAAAATCACTGCAGATGGTGATTTCAGCCATAAAATTAAAAGATGCTTGCATATTAAAAAGCACAAACATTTCTTTACCAACAAAGATCCATCTAGTTGAAGCTGTGGTTTTTCCAGTAGTCGTGTATGGATGTGCGATTTAAACTAGAATGAAATCTGAGCGCCAAAGAATTGATGCTTTTGAACTGTGGTGTTGGCAAAGACTCTTGAGAGTCCCTTGGACACCAGATAGATTCAACCAGTCCATTCTAAAGGAAATCAGTCCTGAACATTCATTGGAAGGACTAATGCTGAAACTGAAACTCTAATACTTTGGCCACCTGATGAGAAGAACTGATTCATTAGAAAGACCCTGATGCTGGGAAAAATTGAAGGTGGGAGGAGAAGGGGATGACAGAGGATGAGTTGATTGAATGGCATCACCGTCATGATGGACATGACTTTGAGTAGTATCTGGGAGTTGGCAATGGACAAGGAAGCCTGGTGTCCTGCAGTCCATGGAGTCTCAGAGTCAGACATGTCTCAGTGACTGAACTGAACTGAGCTGTTGCACCCCAATGTTCATAGCAGTCTGGGCTGAGACATTTAAACAACCAAGATTGCCAATCAGCAGATACCTATCTTAAGATGCGGCATGTATATATATATATATACACAAATGAATAGTACTCAGACAGAAAAATAATGAGATATTGCCTGTTGTAGTCATGTGAATGGACTCAGAGTATTATATTTAGTGAAATGTCAGACAAAGAAAGAGCACTGTATAATATCACATATTTAAAATCTAAAATACAATTCAGATGAATGTATATGCAAAACAGAGCCACAGTTACAGAAAACAAACTTGGGTTTACCAAACGGGAGAGTGATAAGGTGGAGGGTCATTCAGGCATATGGGATTAAGAAATGCAATCTGAAGTAAGTAAGTGAAGTGAAGTCTCTCAGTCGTGTCCGACTCTTTTCGACCCCATGGAGCCTACCAGTCTCCTCCCTGCATGGGATTCTCCAGGCAAGAGTACTGGAGTGGGGTGCCATTTCCTTCTCCAGGGATTTCCCGACCCAGGGATCGAACCCGGGTCTCCCGCATTCCAGGCAGACGCTTTAACCTCTGAGCCACCAGGGAAGCCCCAAGAAATATACTCTACTATACATAAAATAGATCAGCAGTAAGAATAAACTTACAGTACAGGGAATTAAATCCATTATCTTGTAATAACTTAAAATGGAGTGTAATCTGCAATAATACTGAGTCACTATGCTGTATACCTGAAACTAATATTTAAATCAACTGTAATTCAATAAAAAAGAAATACATATTATTTAATTGTAAGTTGTTTTTCTCGCTCCTCTATACTGGAGTTAAGGCTGTATACTGATTATATTAGAGCTTGCATTTGTTGCTATGTGATGGTATCTTAAGAACTTTATTCCAAGATGATAGAGGTAGTGTTAGAACTGTTATTAAAGGTAACATTGGGTGTTACTATGCTGTGTGGCATTTATTTCATCACACTGCAATGACTCTAACAGAGTGTGCTGCTGTTTAGTTGCTGGGTCATGTCAGACTCTCTTGGGACAGAGAGAGTTCCTCTGTCCAGGGGATTCCCCCAATCAAAAATACTGGAGTGCGTTGCCATCTCCTTCCCCAGGGGAACTTCCTCATCTGGCGATTGAAACTGCATTGGCAGGCAGGTTCTTTACCACTAAGCCACCTTTGACAGAATTTAGAAAAGCGTTAAAGGATCTTGAAATCTTTCACTCTCATTTGTAGTTCATGCAACATTCAAAAGCACCCCCCCTCAAAAAAAAAAAAAAAAAANTGAAACTGCATTGGCAGGCAGGTTCTTTACCACTAAGCCACCTTTGACAGAATTTAGAAAAGCGTTAAAGGATCTTGAAATCTTTCACTCTCATTTGTAGTTCATGCAACATTCAAAAGCACCCCCCCAAAAAAAAAAAAAAAAAAAAAAAAAAGAAAATCTTATTTGCTTGGAAAAGAAACTATTTCTTATGAATGAATTGAGCAACATTAACAGTTCATGGAAGTATTAGCTTAATTTAAAGATCCTAAACTCAAGACCTACAAATTAACTCCTATTCTCTGTAAATTTTTGTTTGGCCAACAATCATAGTTCAAAAATGTTGTAAATTGAAGGACTAGGTGAATACATACTTTAAAATGTACCAACCCATCTGGCATATACCAAAGGAATAAAACAGCACGTCATCTGTTGTAACTTATAAAAAATTGCCTCCCACTGGAAGGGGGGGAAAGTAGGGGATGTCTGAAGGGGTGGTCAGTTGTAAGAATTTAGATATTAGGAAACTATATGTGAAGCATCCTGATTTCAGGCAGAGCATGAGAAAAATGGAAAACCTAGCCACACTGAATCTGTATTCCCCTGTGGTAACAATAATCTGGGCCTGAGAAGAGGCTTCCTCTTATAGACAGGCAGCAACTCTTCAGGGCATCTCAGTTCTTTATTGGCTTTCTCATTGGTTTTGATTCATTGATTTATATTATCCAACAAAACCTTATGTTTGTGACCTCTGGTTTAACTGGATATAAAACTACTCATATGAAGAAAAGTAAAATACCAAAGCAATCAGAAATGTGTAGAGTGCTATAAAGTATCAGGTCATATTTATTATAAGGTTATATGTTAATTATGAAAATAAATAACACATGATGAAAGGCGTGGTAGGGTGGTGCACAAAAGAAACAGAATTTACAGCCAGGGTCTTATAATCTGTTTTACACTTTTACTTGTGCATATCTATATGCAAATCATATTTCGTTTCTGAAATTCCTTTTCTAAACTTTGAGCATGACAGTAAAACCTGACTTGTTTTTATAAGGTTTCTGTTTACATCTCTTTGCATCAATTTTTTAATACTGTTTTGATGACCCCCTTTCCCAGCACCACCCCACACCAATATTCTTGCCAGGAGAATCCCATGGAGAGGACAGAGGAGCCTGGTGGACTATATAGTCCATGGGGTTGCAAAGAGTCAGACATGACTGAGCATCTGAGCATTCCCACTCTATGCTTCTGTTACAGAAAATTCAAGTAACCCTTGGGCTACTGAAATTTATTTTGCCTACAAGTAATGAGGAGACAGTTATCTGGAAAATTATATTCCCCTTGAAGATGCCTAGTCATTGTCGGAGGCAGTAGACGTAAAGAAGTTAGATCCTTTTCCTCATTCAGTAGAGTTCTGAGGCATAATTCATGCTCTGAAATGCCTGTGCAGATGAGATTAAGGCTACCTTTTGATCAACTGCTTTCATTTACTTGATAAATTTTCCTTATTTTACCTTTTGTATACAAAATCTCATCTCAGGGTCTGATTCTGGGGAAGCCCAACTAAAACACCTACTAAGCAACCTCATAGGGCTAGTGTGAGATGTAATGTGATGCATGAAATGGAACTTTTTTTTNACTTAACTTAACTGAACTGAACTGAGGGATAAGAAGTAGGAGGTAGCTCAGAAGTAAAGAATCCACCTGACAGTGCAGGAGATACTGGAGAGGTGGGTTTCTGGGTTGATTACTTGGTCAGGAAGATTCCCTGGAGGTGGAAATGGCAACTCACTCCAGTAATCTTGCCTGGAAAATCTCAGGGACAGAGGTCCTGGAGGGTTACAGTCCATGGAATCTCAAAGGGTCAGAATGACTGAGCATGCACACATTCCACTGCACAAATAACCAATAGGCATAGGTAAAGATGTTCAGCATTAGTCATTAGGAGAAAAAAAATTGAAACCATAATAAGACATTTTTGCACACACATCAGAAAGTGTAAAATTAGAGCTTTAAAGCTAATAATACTAAATGTAGGCAAACACAAACTGCTTGTGGTTGTCTAAAATTAAAACAAGTCCTTTGGAAAACTCCTTGGCTTGACCTATTATGTTGATTATACATATATTATGGATCCAAGAATTCCTTTCCTAGGCCTCTTAACATATAAATGTGTACCAAAGAACACATATAATAATGCTCATACATCATTATTGTTTAAAGCAGAATAACTTGTTTCCTCAAGAGTAAATTTTATAAAATGTGAGCTATTTATGCAATGGAACACTACACTATAGAACAATGTAAAAATGACATATCACAGATAATTTTGATTAAAAAAATAAAACAGAGATGCAAGAGGACATAGTATATGATTCTATCCATATTCAAAAAGTACAGTTTTTCTCTAAAGAGGGAATTATCTATAATGATTTTGGTCAGAATACTCCTTAGCTTTGATTAGAAAATGAGTGAAACGATCCAGGAACAAGAGATCTGGAACACTGGTTATGTTCTCTATCTGGTTAAGTGTGGTGATCATTTAGGAATATTCACTTTATAAACATTTGTGGAATTGTATAGTTAAAATTTGTGCACTTCACTGTGTTATACTTCTTTAAAAATAAAATACACACAAAAATGATATTATTGGTATTAGAATGTTGAAACTCCTAGCAGAAACAGAAACTTTTATCTGTGGTTGAGAGCAAGGGGAGATGTGTCGTAATAGAATAAGGACAACGACAATAATAATAAATGAGTGAGTCTTTGGCATTAAAAAAATAGAAGAGCAGAAGGAAAATAAAGTCACCCTCTAATCTTTTGAAATAGGTGAGATAATTACCCAGGTTCAAATAGAAAGAACTAGCTCGGTGTAGCTAAATTACTTGCCTAAAATCACAGATATCTGCATTATAGAACTGGGATTAGACTCTTAAAACCAGTTCTAAGCTCCTATTCTTAACTGGGATAAGATTCTTAACCCCATCTTTTTCACTACTTACAGAAATACTGATTAAAAACATCTCATTTTGAAGGGAAGGCTATCATTTGCTAAGGGATGATAGAGTTCCAAAGATCTGTTTGGTTTAATGATAATAATACATGGCTTTACCTATGAAACCATTCTCCTCAAAATGAGACTTGATCCCACGTGGCCAAGACTCAAACTCAGCCAAAACCCACAGTAATGAAAATCAAGTGCTTGATGTCTCATTGCAGAACAAATTCAGTGAGAGACAAAGTGATAGATAAGAAGAGGATTTATTCAGAGAGAAACACACTCCACAGAGTGTGGGCCATCACAGAGGGCAAGTATGGTGGCCTTGAAATGTGGTGTGGTTGGTTAGTTTTAATGGGCTTGATAATTTCATAAGCTAATGAGTGGGAGGATTATTCCAATTATTTTTGGGAAGTGATGGAGATTTACAGGAATTGGGCCACCACCCACCTTTTGGTCTTTGGGTGGTGCCTTGGAACTGTCGCAGTGTCTCTGGGTATGCCATTTATCTCACTGATTAAGGATCAAGGTCCAATGGAAGCTGACCTGTCTTCAGCCTGTTTGATTTTAATCTGTTTATATTGTGTCCTTGGAGTATATCATTCTTTCAAAAGTTGTGCCCTGTCCCCTCCCCTCCTGTTTCAGCAGAGGGAAAAAATATCTAATGTCCATATCGATTAACTACTAAGGACTATATTTCTAATGATCCTGATGAAACAGGATGAAACCTGATGGCTTTTGCTAGGACATTACCATTCTACTAGTCTGTCACTTGGAGAAGGCAATGGCACCCCACTCCAGTACTCTTGCCTGGAAAATCCTATGTACGGAGGAGCCTGATAGGCTGCAGACCATGGGGTCACTAAGAGTTGGACATGACTGAGTGACTTCACTTTCACTTTCATTCTTGGAGAAGGAAATGGCAACCAGCTTCAGTGTTCTTGCCTGGAGAATCCCAGGGACGGGGAGCCTGGTGGGCTGCCATCTATGGGGTCGCACAGAGTCAGACACAATTGAAGCGACTTAGTAGCAGCAGCAGTCTGTCACTGGGACTTTCCAGGAAAGAATACTGGAGTGGGTTGCCATTTCCTTCTCTGGGGGATCTTCCCCACCCAGGGATTGAACCCACATCTCGTGTCTCCTCCATTGCAGGTGGATTTCTTACCTGCTGAGCCATTCAGGAAGCCCACTTTCTGGCAGAAGTGTTCATTTTCCTTTGTAACAGCAAGGCCTCTGCAATTAGGCACATCTGCCAAAGGTAGTAAAGGAATTTGGGCACTAATTTTTCGTGTCTCCAGTTTCCGTACTCTACCATTCAATTACTTTGCAAATAATTCCACTTATTTTTCCTTCAAAAAAAGAGTTTGGAACTGCTGGACTTGGAGACAAAAGATCTTTATTATAGTATTCCGTAAGTGTTTGCTGAAGGTAAGTGTGCATTAGATTATTTATTACATTTTTATTTGCATATCAAATTAGCTGCTGCTTCTTTCCTTTTACAAAAGAATGGACTTTGTGATCCTTGAATCAGGAAAATATTCTCCTTATACAATTAAACTAGGGCATCGATATTTACCACATTCTTACTACATTTCCTATGCAGTCGTAATGGGAAATGCCCCACTTCAGGACAGAAATTTTCTATTTTTCTTGTTCAATACCCTAACTTCCTAAGTTGATGGGACAAAGCTTTTTATAGGAATCATGTAAGCACAAAATTTGGTAAGGAAAGTGAGAAGGAAAAAAAAAAGAAAACAAAACATTAAGACACTATAGTTAGTAATGCAATGCTTTTGCAACACAACATTTTATCACTCTCAGGAAGCACTGTGATTTCACTCAAAGATTAAAAATAAAATTTTCTCAATTCTAGGCTCTCATACAAAGCCTCAAAGAAAATCTCTCCCTGCTCCACTCCCATCTCCCTAGTGTATCTAGAGCTTAGAAACCATTTGAATCTACACACCAGTCTAGCCGAAAAAGACTCGTGCATAGGCATTATTGCTGCTGTTGCTGCTGCTAAGTCACTTCAGTCATGTCCAACTGTGCAACCCGATAGACAGCAGCCCACCAGGCTCCCTCGTCCCGGAGATTCTCCAGGCAAGAACAATGGAGTGGGTTCCCATTTCCTTCTCCAATGCATGAAAGTGAAAAGTGAAAGTGAAGTCGCTCAGTCGTGTCTGATTCTTAGTGACCCCACGGACTGCAGTCCACCAGGCTCCTCCATCCATGGGATTTTCCAGGCAAGAGTACTGGAGTGGATTGCTATTGCCTTCTCCTTCTCAATTCCAGTACTACTGATATTTTCAACAGGATAATTATTTGTTATACATTTGATTTGATATATATTTGATTATATTATTTGATAATAATTTCAACAGGATAATTATTTGAAGGCTATTCTGTATATTGTAGGATGTTTAACAGCATCTCTGGCCTTCTACTAGTATCATCCTATATTTTAGAACTCTAGTGATATTATAGTACCACCACTCTTCTCATACCCAATGCTGACAAATAAAAATGCTTCCAGACATTGCCAATTGTCCCTAGGGAGTAAAATGGTTCCAGGTCACAAATCACTGCCCTACAGAATAATAATAAATTACAGAAATACAGAAGAAAAAAAAGAGGACATTTCTCACAGCCATATTTAAACAGGTTTTAAACCTTCCAGGAAGATCTTTCTATCCAGATCATTTAGACAATTTTCCTTATAAGAAACTTAGAAACTGCAGCACTGTATTCATCATTTCACATCTGATCTCTCACCATTGACTTCACCATGCCTGCTCTCTTTTTGAAGGTCAGCTTGTAATAATTTCAGTTTCCTTTGAATCTCACTCAGAATATCTATTTTCTTCTCCAAAATGGACAATAACTGGGCAATGCAAAAGTCAACATCACAGTTCCCCCCATCAGATGTCTTCTGGATTTTATTATCTTGCCAATGGCTTGCTTCCTTCCAGGAAATTGTCGTTTCCATTAATGGAGAGGATAGTGCTTTGATTTCTTCAGTCTCTTCCTCCTCCTCACTCTGTAGGCAAGGTATTCTAATAAATTCATCCCCCTGAAGGGACATTTCTGAATTTCTAATGTGATTTTCCAACACTCTTGGCATTTCAGGTTCAACAGGATAAAGACAACGATGGCGAGGCCTTAAATTTAGAGTTATTTCTTTTACTCTATTTGTATATCTTAAAGTGTTGAGGGTATTTTCACAAGAGGCCATCCCTGGAGAGATAGTAGCAATCAGGCAAGTGGAGGAGTTCTGGCCTATAAAGGAGTCCCGGAGCACCTGTGTGAGCTTGCTGGCTCTGAATGGGGTATGAGACTTGTTCTGACCCAAAGCTCGGATGCATTCTTTGAGTGCCAGGAGACTCTTATTAATCTTTGCTCCTTCCAGCTGTCTTTTCCGGTTGGCCTTGGCAGTATCTGCTCCTCTTTCATTCCCCGCTAAGTCAACAAGGGAAAACTTGCCATGCAGTTTCCCTCGAGACTTTAAAATGATCTGGAACACTGCGTGGCTCCTGGAAGAGTGGGCATTGACTGTTTGTCCTGAAGTCCGGCAACTGTTCCCTAGTTCCGCGAGGTTCAGCATGTCCTCCACACAGCACACCTCTTGCTCCTGCAGCCCAACTACCTGGATTTGTTGATTGCCATCCTCAAGGACTTGCAGCTTCTTCTTCCAGTTGAACAAGTCAAACACCTTTCCCCCATAAATCTCAAAAAACGTCCCATAGACTTTGAGGTCCAGCTTCTCATAAGCATAAGTTTTCAGTAAGAGGAAAACATCCTGCACCACCGTGGCATAAATGCCTTTAGAACAATCTTGGTCCCTTCCCGAAAAGCCTCCGCCCATAGTGTGCGTTTTCCCGCTGCCTGTCTGTCCATAGGCAAAGTAGGTGGCCATGCCACGGCGGAAGATGGACTCAACCAACGGCTGGGCAGTAAATTGGTACACCAACTCGTTGGAGGCGGTGTCGTCGAAGGCGTGGTCGAAGCAAAAGGTCTGGTTCTCTAGGTAACGAGTGAGATCCACCTTCTGTTTGGACTCGTGCACCATGACCACGTTGTCCGAGGGGATGGTGACGATATCCAGGTCCTCCCGCGTGGCCTCCTGCCGGTTGAGAGGCCGCTTCCTCACACAGACGCAGATACGCGGCCGGCCCGCGACTGGGGGCCGGAAACCCCGGCCCCGCGCAGGTGCGGGCGGCACTCCTCCATCAGGCGCCGGATCTCGTAGTGGGCGTTCCGGTGTCGGCGTCCCGAGCGCGCTGGGCGCGAATCTCGCGCTGCTTCTGCAGTTTCTCAATTTCTCGTAGGCCGGCAGGTTTCCGCGGCATCATCAGGCAGGGGCTGCTGGGAACGCTCACGGCCAGGCTGTCGCCCGAGGGCGTTTCGTTGCTCTGGGGCTCCTCCCAGCCCAGCGCGCGGCTGTGCGCTGGTCCCCGCTCAAGGAAGGGGGCGCCAGAGACGCAGAGCGCGAAGCCCTGCCCTGCGCGGCGGGCCTAGCCAAGGCCAGCGCTGGATTCAGCAGGAATACGGTCTCTAGAGCAACCTTTTTGCCTTTTTTGACTCCTTTTTCGGCCCACTCTACCGTGACCCAAGCATTGTCCCGTTTGACCTCTGTGACCACTGCGAGACGGATTCTCCCGTCGGTGCGCTGGATCGCCGCGCTGATGCCCGCTTGGAGGTGTCCCAAGTGCGGCTTCACAGGCGTCAAGGACGAGAGGCGCGGGGTGACAGGGAGGAATCACTGGCTGGCCACAGTGCGTGATGGCGGTGTCAGGGCTCGCCCCCGGCCTTGGGGTTGGAGCAGCAGGACCGGAGCCCNCAGAAGCACCTGGAATAGAGAAATTGCCCTCTGTCACTGAGACTATGGCATTAAGAATAGGGAGTGGGGTGTGTATTCCACGGACATTTGTGCCTAAGGTTCAAAAATATCCATTTTCTCCTGCAGTCTTGACCTGCAATCTCAAAGCTAACTGCTTTGAGTTTGAGATCCAGTGAACGTTACCTTAAACTTCACAACCTTCCAGTGAACAGTGGGAACGGCTGCTTGCAAATTACAGGCTTCAAGGAGAGGCTCCCAGACGGATTTCCTCAGACTTGGAACCTTTCTTCTGTCCCTCTCCTGCTTCACAACTTAACAATCACAACTTAAAGTTCCTTTTTAATGGGATTTCTCATTACAAAATCTAAATGAGTTGACTGGAATGGCTTCATGTTGTAATTTGCTAGTATGAAACTTCCTTTGGTGCAGCATCTGGGTTTACAAATGTAAGATGTTTATCACATTCTAAGTGCTTCTGACAGCTATAAAGTGAGTTGTACTCATTGCAGTCACCACTATTTTTTAGATTATTTCAGTGATTAACTTTCCAAACTCCTTCAGTAATTACACTTCTGGCCTCATTATCCATAATTTGGAAAGGAGTGGTGTTTGGTGAAAAGAGATAATTCATGTTATACCCACTCCTTACCTACAGTGTATGTGTTTCCTCCAGGAGTTGTGGGTGGGCCGAGGGGGGCTTGTGGAATGGGAGATGGGAAGGCAGCTAAAATGCTCACAGGCAGTATATTCTGGCAAGGTTGAATTTTTTTCTACAAAAAACAACAAAAATTTACATCAACTGCTAGAAAGGCCAAGAGCATTAAGATGACACTTTGTGTTGAACTTTGTTTTCCCCCAAGTGCAACATTGCCTTTGGGGCCCTGAGTCAGGGGGTCATTGCACAGACAGTTTCACAGTAGCATGAAGTGTCCGTACACTCTCCCTGGGACCTAGCAACATATGGAAATAAGTTATTATAAACTGATTTTTTTTAAGTGGAAATTTTTTGAAAAGAAGTTGCAGGGGAGTGGTATTGGATAAGTTGGGTAATTATCTCCCTTCAGGGAGATAGTGAATGTCAATGAAAGGATGGGAGAGAGGGCTTTACCTGGTCATGATTTTATGATTATTAGTTTTATTTGCCAAATTATCAATATATAAAGTTATGTTTAAATAATTTTTCTTTTTTTTTTGTCTAAAGGGCTTTAGTGAAATGTTTTAATCTCTTTAAAATTAATTTAAATTATTATTTTTGGAAATATTACTGCTTTAGAGTGCTTAATACTTTTTTTTTAATCTTTACCTTTGAAAAAGCTAGGCCTCTCTCAATATTATGAAATCTGGAGCTTCTATCAGTTATCTCTCTTTTTACAACTTAACCAATGGCTTTGCAGATGGCTAGGTCTGTGGGGAGGTGCACCAATTAGAGACTAAAGTTTATTTTGCTATCAAGCATACCCATACAGTTCTTTTTAGCTATTTCATGGCTTTTCCCCCTCAGTTCTCTTCTCTCTCAAATAGTTTCCTTAGGTATCTCATTTGTTACCACATTTTAATTTTTTTTTTTTTTTTTTAGTTTCAGTTCAGTTCAGTTGCTCAGTTGTGTCCTACTCTTTGCGACCCCATGAATCGCAGCATACCAGGCCTCCCTCTTCATCACCATCTCCCAGACTTCACTCAGACTTACGTCCATTGAGTCAGTGATGCCATCCAGCCATCTCTCTCTCGGTTGTCCCCTTCTCCTCCTGCCCCCAATCCCTCCCAGCATCAGAGTCTTTTCCAATGAGTCAACTCTTCCCATGAGGTGGCCAAAGTACTGGAGATTCAGCTTTAGCATCATTCCTTCCAAAGAAATCCCAGGGCTGATCTCCTTCAGAATGGACTGGTTGGATCTCCTTGCAGTCCAAGGGACTCTCAGGAGTCTTCTCCAACACCACATTCAAAAGCATCAATTTTTCGGTGCTCAGCCTTCTTCACAGTCCAACTCTCACATCCATACATGACCACAGGAAAAACCATAGCCTTGACTAGAGATTCATATATATATGAGAGAGAGAGAGTAGAAAGGAGAGAGACACATCTCTTAGGTGTTTTTAATTGCCCTTTGTCACTTTAGCATTTAACCACTAACTGAAGCGTGAAATAGACCTTTGACTTCTTCTTCCTGTTCAGCCCATCCTGATTTGAAGTTAGGTAGTCCTTGCCCAGTCTCTAGAAGTCTTCTGTAACTGTGGCATTTTTTAGTTTCCCAGCCAATTATTGTATCATCTTATTTCTGTGGGCAATTTCATCCAGCGAGGAACTCAAGCCTATTTCTCACATCGCCCCTAGAGTTAATTTAATTACTTGCTTAGAGATGTTTTAATAGCTCTCTATCATCTTAATCAATACAATACACATTCCAGAAGAGGGAACATCATGCACTATGCCATCTTGCATTACTTTTTCATCCTCAAATTTTCCCACTGTCCACAGGCCGTCTAAAGTTGAGCAATACTGAGGATCTAGAGGTTCTTCAAGCATGACATTTTCTTTCAAATTACTGATGTCTAGTCCAGTGGTTTTCAGTATTATAGTACGTGAAACTCACCTGCAGAGCTTGTTAGAACACAGATTGTTGGGCCCCACCCTAGAAGTTCTGATTCATTGAGTATGAAGTATGAAACAGAATTTGAATATCTGACAAGTTCCCAGGTGAACCTGATGCTACCCAGGTCCTGGACACACACTTTGAGAAGTACTTTTTCTGTCCTCTGACTAAAATAGCCTCTCTATACCTCCTTGTTTCTTTGAAATCTCCAGTCACATACACATACACACATATATACATATGTATGAAATGCTTACCATATTCTATTTCCTATGTCAAAGGAACCTTATTCTCAAGGAATTTATTCACATTTTGTTCTATGTAGTAGATAAGAAGCCCATGCCTTAACAAACAACTGATATAACAATGACTTTATTTGGAATCCCCTTTATTCAAAAGCCATAAGTATAGAGGTATAGGGTAGTATGGGAGGAAGTAAGCACAGGAGATGAGTTTAGTATTTTCATTATTAATTACAAGTATATTCCCCAGCTGGGATATGCCAGAATTACTTTATAGGAGGCAATGTTATTTCTAGTCTCATTTTAGATACAAACCTCCTGGAGAGGTTCATCAGGTAAGTGCCTTTCTTGCATGGTTTTAATGGACATCTAGCAGCTGTTCTGAGTGTTTGATCACCTTGGTGGTCTGTACTTTTCCAGTAGATGGATGCAGTCTGAGTTTAGTTCTTCAGAGGAGCACAGTAGATTCTCTCAAATCTTTTTTTAAAAATGGGATTCATCATTTTCAATTTAAAAGTTCTTATTTTTCTCTTTGAAGTATGGCTAGATACCTTATTAAGTGTATGCCTTTAGAAAACGGGGGTGGGGAATAAAATGGAAAATCCATCCTAGAAAATGCCATGGATGGAGGAGCCTGGTTGGCTGCAGTCCATGGGGTCGCAAAGAGTCCGACACGACTGAGTGACTTCACTTTGACTTTTCACTTTCACGCATTGGAGAAGGAAATGGCAACCCACTCCAGCGTTCTTGCCTGGAGAACCCCAGGGACGGGGGAGCCTGATGGGCAGCCGTCTATGGGGTCACACAGAGTCTGACATGACCGAAGTGACTTAGCAGTAGCAGCAGTAGCAGTATGACATTTCAACATCTTTTGTATGCACTACACTTAACCAGAACAGATAAGTCCACATTTTTTCTTACCCTCTCACTGATTTAATAGGCAAGAATTGTTTCTATGACGACATCAACTCTGAGCTATCTTTTCCTAGCTTATTAAATAGCACTGCTTACCTGGAACTATTTACATGATTCCACTATTTATCTGTTGATTGTGGAAATTAGTCTATGAAGTTAACCAAGATGGTAAGACTAACAATTGTCATTGTCTCATTTTAAATCCGTTTGTGTTGATCATCTTGCAGCTTTCAGTATGATTTAGGATGCTGAGGGAGGAAGCTTGGGTGTTGCTGAAGGTCTGTATATCAGTGCTGCTGCTTGTAACTCACACTGTAACTACAGAGACCATGCTATTCATGAGTATAGTAGATGCCTTTGGAGTTCAGCTGCACCTCTTTAACTTGAATGTCATGGGCTATATTTCTTGCCTTCAGAGTCTTCTTTAGATTATTTACTCTGCTATGGGACAAAAACAAGCAAACAAAAAAATTATAGTTTTGTGAGAAATAATTGTAGGAAATTGGATATTTGTCTTACAAAAAGTTTGAGAGACGGAGTTATTTATGTTTAAAAGGCTACCCTATAGAAGAGGAATATAATTTGTTCTACTTGATTTAATGCATGTGAATGTTCAGTAATTTAAGTGCTAAACCATCAAGACTCAACTTAGCATCACTTGTGAAACCATGTACAAGCTCCTCTGTCCTTGTTTTTTTGAAGTAAAATGCAGAGTCAAGAGTATGGGGAGGGAGGTGGGAGGGGGGTTCAGGATTGGGAACAGGTGTACACCCATGGTGGGTTCATGTTGATGTATGGCAAGACGAATACAATATTGTAAAGTAAAAAAAAGAAAAAAAAAGTTAATGATTGGGAAAGGTGAAGATGTAGAAACAAAGTATAGCTTTTGGGCTGTAGAGCTGGTAACAAGTTAGACTATAATTCTGCTACATAGCGGAATCATCAAACTCACAGTTCCATGAAAGATACAGATAGATTCCTGAGACACATTCCTAAATTGTTTTTACAGGAAGCAGACCCCTTCCAGAGGAAAACTGCTGACTGCAAGAACATAAACCCTAGACTAGTTGAAACCAGAAGGTTGATAGTGCTTGAAACATCACCTTGATGCCAACCAATCCCTGAATTGTCCCTGAGCTGATCACACCCTGCTCCTTGAACACTGTCAGACTCTTCACTAGCAGCTCCAGGGTGGGTCACATTAGCCCACTGTGGCCCCCTTTGCCTGCAAAGAAATTTAAAGCTAGTCTTTTTTCACTTTACCCCAAACTCTGCCTCCTCCTTTATACTTGGCACTGGTGAACAGAGGCCAAGTTTCAGCAACACTTGCTTTGTTTTCTGTTTATATGTATTTATATGTATATATACTTATCAAATCTGTTATAATATTGCTTCTGTTTATGTTTCTTTCTTTCTTTTTTTTTTTTTTGTCCCAGAGACATGTGGGAGGTTAGCTCCCTGACCAGGGATCAAACCTGGCAACTCTGAATTGGAAGGTAAAGTCTTAACCACTGGACCACCAGGGAAGTCCCAGAAACACTTATCTTGAAAAACATATCTTGACATCTATTTCTCTCCTTCCTCTACATTAATTGCAGCAAGGTGAGTTACCTTCTTCTCAGTTCCCACCTTTATTTCATACTTATTTTGACATTACATAACCATTTTTGATTAAAAGTATCTGCCTCAGCCTTTCTAGGTAAATAATTAAGGGCCTTGAGAGAAGAGAAGAATGCAGTTTATTTGTGTTTTTATGCCTAGTATTTAAACTGGACTTAACCAGTTTCCTGGAATTATAAAAACTAGCACAGTAGATGGATATTTCAGAGAGACATCAAGTCAAATAAAGGAAGGACCTCATTCAATTAGTGGAGAAGGCAATGGCATCCCACTTCAGTACTCTTGCCTGGAAAATCCCATGGACGGAGGAGCTTGGTAGGCTGCAGTCCATGAGGTCACTAAGAGTCAGACACCATTGAGCGACTTCACTTTCACTTTTCAGTTTCAAGCACTGGAGAAGGAAATGGCAACCACTCCAGTGTTCTTGCCTGGAGAATCCCAGGGACATAGGAGCCATAGGAGGCTGTCTATGGGGTCGCACAGAGTCGGACATGACTGAAGCAACTTAGCAGCAACAGTAGCAGCATTCAATCAGATAAATATTCAACAAATGTTAATGACTGCCTCCTAAATGTCAAAGTCTGAACTAAGTGCTGGATGTGAAACAGTAAAGAAAGTAGCCCTGGAATCTGCCCTCATGCAGCTTACAGCCTTGTTTTTAGAGGCATATATTTACAAATGGGGCTTTCTAGGTGGCACAGCAGTAAAGAATCCACTGGCGAAAGCAGGAGGCACATGACGCGTGTTCAATCCCTGGGTCAGGTAGAGCCCCTGGAGTAGGATGTGGTAACCACTCTAGTATTCTTGCATGGAAAATGACATGGAGAGAGGAGTCTGGTGGGCTATCACGGGGTCACAAAGAGTCGGACATGACTGAGTACACATACCTGACTTGTACGTGCATGTTAAGTCGCTTCAGTCATATCAAACTCTTTGAAACCCTATAGGCCATAGCTCATCAGGCTTATCTGTCCATGGGACTCTCTGGGAAAGAATACATGGAGTGGGTTGCCATGCCCTCCTCCAAGGGATCTTCCTGACACAGAGATCGAACCCATTTCTCTTAAGTCTCCTGCATTGGCAAGTGGGTTCTTTACTACTACTGCTACCTAGCAAGCCCCTGCCCCACCCCCCCCTCCCCCCCCCCCCCC
>SJYV01043047.1:247492-276874 GCA_006410875.1 Neotragus pygmaeus | reverse complement strand
TACACATCTCCCCCTCTTCCGCCCCCTCCCCATATATCAACAGGCAACTACACATAAGTGTCTATAATACATGTATATATAATATGAATGACATTCTAATAACTACAGCAATTACAGCTGCCTTAAGAGTCAAGGTCCTATTCTATTCTAAGGTATATTAAAGCAGAGATTAATTATAAATGACAACTTGTTAGGAAGGATAGCACAGACCATGTTTAAATAAGAGATCCAGGTGTTGGACTAAATTTGTGTTCTCAAACCTGGCTATATATCAGAATTATCTGGTAATCTTGTACAAAGTACAGATTTCCTGGCTCCATCCTGACCTGCTGAATCAATCTGTAGCGGCCAGAGCCTGGGAATCTATATTGCTTAAAAGCACCCCAGGTAATTCTTCTGTTACCATGCATCCAGGAGCATTGGACTGAATGCCCTGTAGGTCTCTTTCTATTCAGAGATTTTATGAACCTGTGGTTCTGTGAATAAAAAGATGAGTGATCCTTTAATACATCTGTGGCCATTGAAATTTCATTTTTAGTCTTTTGAACATTTGAAGATACTTCTGCTTCAGTAAATATGACACAATGCAGTTTTACAGAGAAAGCTACTTTTAGTTTTCTGCAAAAGGTTTACTGCAAAATCTGATCTTTGGTATTATTGTCTAACAATATGAGGTAATATTGCATGATACCAAAGCCTCATATCATTAAGGGAATTTTACATTCCCTTAATGTAAAATTACATGCATATAATTTATCCCTTCCATAGTGCTTTAGAATAACACCTTGTACATAATAGATACTTAAGAAGTCAAACTATTGGATACATGAGGGAAATATATATGTTTCAGGGTACTCATGATTTTTGATTTCTTTTGTCTATTTGCTAAGTATATAAGGTGAATGATCTACCAAGACTGAAAACCCTTAGGTTGGTGCCATGTCTCAGTATGATCTCTGTAGCTGAGAGTATAAGCACTACTTAACATTGTTGGAGCCTAATATCCACCTCTCAGAGTAATGTATATTTACTATTTTGCAACAATTTTTATATTCTTATCTGGAAATACAAAGCAAAAATGGTAAAATTCTAAGGAATAGTACATGATGTCAAAATAGTTGTTTCCAGAAAAAGAGTATTTTCTTTAAACAATTGGTTGACTTAAAAGAGATAGCCAGTTGATTAGTTTATATTTCAAGGACATGTTGTTGTTGATCAGTTGCTCACTTGTGACCAACTGTTTGTGACCCCATGGACTCCAGCATGCCAGGCCTCCCAGTCCATCACCATCTCCCAGAGCTTACTCAAATTCAAGTTCATTGAATTGCTGATGCCATTCAATCATCTCAACCTCTGTCATCTCCTCCTGCCTTCAATCATTCCCAGCATCATGGTCTTTTCTAATGAATCAGTTCTTTGCATCAAGTGGCCAAAGTATTAGAGCTTCATCTTCAGCATCAGTCCTTCCAATGAACACTCAGGACTGATTTCCTTTACGATGGACTGGTTGGATCTCCTTGCAGTTTAAGGGACTCTCAAGAGTCTTCTCCAACACCACACTTCAAAAGCATCAATTCTTCCATGCTTAGTTTTCTTTATAATCCAGTTCACATCCATACATGACTACTGGAAGGACACTACATGTGTTAGTGTTGTATAAGCTGTTAATTTTCAGGAATTATTGGGAAACCTCTAGTTATAACTATTTACTATTAGTGAATATATGGTTTGGTAAATAAGAGATATTTCTTATTATAGGAAATTATAAGGAAATATGGGGTGAGATTAGGTGCTAAAATCAGCACTTTGCAAATTCTTGTTAAATAATTGAATTATTGAATAAAGGAAGAAAGAAATGATTGTCAAATTATTTCCCAAATCTCAATAAGGATTCTCTAGCCAGAGTGAACTTAAATCTAATTCATATCATCTTATGACACGTTTAAAAAGTATTCAGTGCTTTCCATTTTGCTGCTTAAAAACTCACCTTTTATTCAAGCATTCAACACCCTGTGTAATTTGTCCTTTGCCACTTTTTCCCTTGTTATCTTATGTCATTCTTCCTCCATTAGTGTTTTACATATCCAACTTTTTCCTAATTCAAGAACTTCTCATACCTTGCTCTACTGGGGACTGGCTCCTTTCTAATCTGGTCCTTACATTTAATGGCTCTGTGACTCTGTCTCTTTTGGGCTTGAATTCTGCTCCACTGCTTCCTAGTTCTGTGACTGTGAACAAATCATTCAATCTCTCTATGCCTCAAGTTTATCCATCTATAAAACTTAGCAATTGTATGCACCTCAAAGGAGTGTATAAGGAATACATACAAATTAATTAAAAACGTGCTTAGAATGGTCCCTGCCACACACTAAAAACTTGGTAAATGTTGCTTTTTATTACCATATTTTGTAATTACTATATTTATTTGCTTATTTATTGCTTATTTTTCTTTTTATGCTATTAGACTGTCACTGTGTAAAGAAAAGGACCAAGAAGCCATAGCTTTAATATGAAGAGCCTTAGATCCAGAGTAAAAGACCTAGGTTGTCAGCTTAGGCATTGAAACTTGTTTGATCTTGAGCATGAAACATCACTTTTTTGAAATTCCATTTCCTCATTTGCAAAAAGAAAGAAAGAGATTGGATCAAATTTGTCCATTCTTCTCTGACCATTAAGTAAGAATATTTCTAACTTTGAAATAGTTAAGCCTCATTCCAAAAGTGATATAAGTATTTCTACTTTATAAAATATTCTTGAAAATGAATTTTTGTCTATCTAGTAAATAATGAGAATTCTTTACTGAATTATGATAGGAAAACAATGACTAAAGGTTATTTGAGAAAGTACATAGATATAAAGAATACCTACAGATGCCCAGTCACACTTAAAGGATAATGGAGGAAGAATTTATGGTGTGATAAAATAAAACCCTGTTTAAAAAACAAAGAGTTTGATTTAAACTGGATTTGGGCCCCCTTGGTCCATTTTTGTTTCACCAAGGTGAATGTGCATATACAAGGACAATGATTAGATCTGTTACTTTAATGATTATTTAAAAAAGATTCCTACAAGATTTTTCTTGTCTCAGAGAATAATGACAAATGTAATTCACTTCTGTATCTGATAAAATGCTCAATGGTAAACTGGAACCAGGAGATAGATGATAGTAGCTTCATTAAAGAAAGAGAACCAGACACATAGTGAGAGGGAAAAAAAATATGTTGAATGGCTCTAATGTACTAAGCATCTTACATCTCACAAAATTTTGCTTTGAAAGTCATTTGACTGCCTCTCCTAGTTCTTCTCCTACTTCCTGATTTCCTTATTTAATAACTAACTCTGTTCTTTCAATTCTACTTCCATGGAAACCTCTTGAATCATATATTACCGTTACTTCTGTCACTGTCTTAATTTGGGCTACCATTGTCTCTTATATAACTGACAACAACCTTCTGATTTGTTCCTCTTCTTCCAGGCTTATCTCTGATCCAGCCAGTTCTGTGCACTAAGCCACCCTAGTGTTAGACACTTAGTCGTGTCTGATTCTTTGCCACTCCACAGACTGTAGCCTACCAGGCTCCTCTGTCAATGGGATTTTCCAGACAAGAACACTGGAGTGGGTTGCCATGCCCTCCTCCAGGGGATCTTCCTGAGCCAGGGATCAAACCCAGGTCTCCCACATTTCAGGCAGACTCTTAACATCTGAATTACCAGGGAAGCCCCAAAGTCTTTTCTAAACTACACATCTGAGGCATTTTCTTGTCTTCCACAAAGTCCCATTGACGATGCCTTTCAAAGCACTTGTTCCTCCATCCTTTCCTTTCTAGCCTTCATACCACGTGTCCCACTCTGTGCCTCTGCCCCAAGATGCGCTAGACCCAGACACACTGTGGCATCACAGTGAGCATCCCATGCATCAGGTCAGGTAGACAGACGGTAGGTTCAGTAGTGACTGGTTTCTGATCTTGAGGTTTAAATGCAATATGCAAGGGGATTAGTATGGTGTGTGACCCATAGAAAACTCTCTAAAAAGGCTGATCGTTGTATTTGCTTCAGTGTCCCCTCTACATAGAATTCAATACCTCCCTTATCTCTTCCTCTCCTGTTTCTCTTGATCATCTCCTTTGTGTGCTTCAGGTATTTCATAACACACATGCTATTTTATCTAAGAGTGTATCCCTTAGTTCTTAAAATTGCAGTGAGAATTCTATGTATATCGTTGTCTCTGTTGAAGCCCTGTCTTAAATCTGTCCCTTGCATATTTTCTACAATGCAAAATAAACTTCTTGAGTGTAGTGACTTAATTTTTTTACTTTATTATCTCTAGTATATCATACAGATGTCACTGCAGATTGTAGCCACTTCCTTCTCCAGGGGATCTTCCCGACCCAGGGATCAAACCCAAGTGCCTTGCATTGCAGGCAGGTCCTTTACCATCTAGGCCACCAGGGAAGCTCAAATATTTGTGAATGGAAATGAGTAAAACTAATGATAGATGCCATTATGTGCCAGACGTCGAGATAAGCCTGTAACTAATGATTTACATATACATATATGTGTGTAAAATATATACATATTTTATATAAAACTTTTTCTATACCTTATATGGACAGAGGAGCCTGGAAGGCTATAGTCCATGGGGTCACAAAGAGACAGAACTGAGTGACTAACACACATATTATATATATATATGTATATATATGTGTGTGTATTTAAATATATATTTTAAAAATTTTTAAACATTTTTATAATTCTCTGATGCATTACTATCTTCACTTACCTGATAAGAAATGTAAGGCTCCAAGACAATAATTCTTCTCTGCTTGTAGAGGCTGGAATTTGAGCTTACATACAACTCTAAATTTGCCACATCACATGTCTCCAGTTTATGACAAAGTGTTATAGTGAAAGAAACTTCTATTAAGAAAAGGAATGGAAGAAAATAGAATATAGTATACTCTGACATGTTTGAAAGACGACTAATAGGATGATATTTACTGCGGTCTTGTCGCAGTTTAGTCGCTAAGTCATGTCTGACTCTTACACCCCCACGGACTGTAGCCCATCAGGCTCCTCTGCCCATGGGATTTTCCAGGCAGGAACACTGGAGTGGGTTGCCATTGCTTCTCCAGGGAATCTTCATTATTGTTCAAAATGGTGGGTAACTGGTATTTTTAATTCATAGAAATGAAAGGTAATAATAAGTAGGACTTGTGGTGCCTTCCTTTGGGTCCTGTGGCTCTGAGATGGGCTCTGGCATGGCAGCCTTCTCTGTGTGATCTTCCTCTTCATACACCTCCGTGGGGCCCATGGATTTTAGTCTTCCCTTCCTTACTTGTAGTTAATGTGGTTTTATGCACACTCTCACAGAGACTGTACTAGCATCTCTGAGCAAAATTCTGCTGAAGAACATATGCCCTGGTATGGGAAGTGTGTTATTTGACTGGGGAGCTATCTCATTTATCTGAAAGAAAACTGACTTTTTTGCTGAATATAGCCAGCTCTCATTCGGAACTTTGATTCCATGTAGAGGTAAGGTTGCAAGGCCTCCTCTGTCTTTACCTAGATTTTGGTCATTCTCCCTTTTGAATTTGTAAACAAAACCTTCTTCTAGGCCTAAAAAGTCTTGTAGTGAGTCTTACAGCCAAGAGAAAGTGATTTTTTCAAAGTGTGGAGAAAAATTGGCCAGGTTTGAGTGTTTTGAATTTAAAGTGGCAACTGTGTGCCAAAATCATGAAAAACATACACATCTCCCTTGCTTGTACTCATTTGCACATAAATTATAGATTGTATGGCTGTGAATCAGTTGTACAAACAGAAATAAGGCACAGTTTCTCTGGCACTTTGTGCAAGAGGGTTGTTGCTCAGTTTACCGTGGCTAGATTTTATACAGAAGGATTTCCCTTCACATTTTGTGACTTACCTACAACATTTTACACATCAAAACACATTATCATTTTGAAGCCCTTTCATATCACTGCTAATAATAGTTCTTTGTTTCTTACACCAGAAGTTCAAGCTCCTATTTAATGAGAGTCCACAAACTGGTTGATTATATATCAAGGTAAAAAGACAGAATGATTTCAGTTTTGACACATGGTCTTTTCACTAATAAAGTAAAACCTATAACAGTCTTTGGCAAACCATCGTCAAGACATTTGAAAACAAATTTTACGAAACAAACAAAATCGTCCTTTTTTGTGTGTGCTCTATGTTTGCATAATGCTTTCAGCTCACAAATTCAGTTGATTTTATTAGCTCTAATAATTTGGATTAGACTAATAATTTTGAATGTCTGCTTTTTAGTAATCATTGAACTAGGTTTATGCAATCTTCACTACAATTATAAAAAGCAGGCTGTATTTTCTCTTGTTCCATGAAGAGGTAACTGAGGTCCAGAGAAGTTCATTTATATGATCCAAATCACACACAGCTAATCAGTGTTACAAACAATTTTATTCAAAATTTAACATCTGTTTTTTTGCACTTTATTCTGCAACTAAACGTAACTCCTTTAGGAATTAATGCCAGTCTTAGCTACAGCTAAATTATTTAGTAACACTGAAAAAAAAATAATTGCTCTTAAGTAGATTTAAGAATTTCCCTAAATGAGGCATTGAAAAATTTCCAAATTATTTCTAACTGCTATATATTGAGCAATAAAAGAAATCACTGTTTTGTATGTGTGTCCTTTGTGATTGTAGACCTACTCAGAAAAATCATTTCATACATAATGCAAGGTAATAAGCTTCAGCTTGTAATGGCTACAAAACTTTGCCCACATGGAAACAGAATTGGAAATCCATTACTAGAAATGTATCCTTCAAATGCAATTCAAGTTTGACAAACATTAAACAATTTGGACAGGCACTGCACCCAGTGTTTCCTCTGAGTGCTTTTTAGGTGTCTCATCATCTTGCTATTATTCTAAAATGCTAACAAGATTTAATTATTTCCTTCAGGTAAATCACAGTGGATTGAAATGACATACAGGTAAAACCTTTGCCCATTTTCTTGGGGGGAAGATAATGTGAGGTCTACATTGACATGCTTTTTTTTTTTTTAAATGCTGGTTCTCTTGAAATTCTGTTTTTGTGACTACTAAAGTCATATTGCCATTTGATTATAATTTCAAATAAAATTGGTATTTTTTCTCTATAAAATAAGCACATTCTCACTCTCTTATGAAAACATGAAATATAATTGCACAGTGGCTCTATTTCCTTGGATATAAAACAAAATATTTTGTAGCTATGAAAGGATTTGAGGAAATTTCTTTTTCCAAGAAATATCTTACCTAACTAAATAAAGCACCCTGCTCACTAGAGTAGTTTTGAGCTCTTTAAGAGGCAATCTTTGGGAGAGTCTAAACACATCTGTTTTTGATGTCTTCTCAGGTCTTCTCTCAGAGAAGGAAATGGCATCCCACTCCGATACTCTTGCCTGGAAAATCCCATGGATGGAGAAGCCTGGTAGGCTACAGTCCATGGGGTCGCTAAGAGTTGGGCACGACTGAGCGACTTCACTTTCACTCTTCACTTTCATGCATTGGAGAAGGAAATGGCAACCCACTCCAGTGATCTTGCCTGGAGAATCCCAGGGACAGAGGAGCCTGATGGGCTGCCGTCTTTGGGGTCGCACAGAGTCGGACACGACTGAAGCGACTTAGCAGCAGCAGCAGCAGGTCTTCTCTTGCTGTGTTAGAGGAGAAGAAGTTCTTAGAATCCATACTTTTTTTCTTAGGAAAAAAGGTTCTATGATTAACTCATTTTTACCTTTGAAATGCACAGTGAGGGACCTTAGTTTTTACCACTGTTACCACAGTAAGATGAAAAAACTTTGACCTGTGTACAGGGCATAAGTAGGGAAATTTAAGCAAAAGACTGCAATGTAACACCTTCTCAAAAGGATCTACTTCTTAATCACATTTACATCTGTTTGATGAAAACAATTTTTCCCTTCCTCCCCATTATTTCTCTGTAAATCTTTCCACCTTCTAGATTTTGCCAGTTACTTCCTTGAGATGTTATTTAATATCTTCTTTTGCCTCTTTGTGTGCTGTAGCTTGGTCGTTTGATATAGAGGCTGTTAGAGGGCTTCCCTGGAGGCTCAGATGGTAAAGAATTTGCCTGCAATGCAAGAGACCCGGGTTTGATCCCTGGGTTGAGAAAATTCCTCTGGAGAAGGAAATGTCAACCCACTGCAATATTCTTGCCTAGAGAATACCATGGGCAGAGAAGCCTGGTGGACTAAGGTCCATGTGGTTGCAAAGAGATACCAAAGGACACTATTGAGCGACCGACACTTTCACTTTTTAGAATGTGTCAGAGGTTGTGTTCCATACTTTTTATTTTATCACATCAGGAGACAAATATCTGGTTGTCTCTGTCTATTAGAGATGTTATAGTGGATTCTGTTCTTAAAACTAGCAAATAAAGTTTCCTAGCATCCTCTAAAGGCAACTAATGAGATTTCTTTTTAAGTGTTAGGTACTCATGAATTTCATCATTAAAAATGTACATCAAACACTATTTGATGTATTTTCACGAATTAATGATGTTAATCTTTTTGATGTTCATACTGTCTACTCTTAAAACATTGTTTCTATTTAAGTCCAGTATTGATAAGCCTCTTAAATCATAGAACTTGGACTCTTCACTTTTATTTTTCTAGGGGAGCTACTTTTCCTTTCTCTAAAACGTAGAAATTACTGTTAGGGTTGAGAGAGACAGGAAAATTGCTGACAGTAAAATTCCTTAATGGAATGAGTCAAAGGCAGTGGTTATTGATTGTTAGGAAACTCCTGAGTGGGGTGCGGTGTATTGGCACATATTTCAGAGGCGCATCATCTAAGATTTAGGAATCTTACAATTCATGAAGTTCCACAGCAAGAGATCTCTGACGTAAAGATGACATTCCAGTTAAGTGATCTGCAGTAAATGACAAATAAAAGATTAACTGCCTGGAGCGTTAGTCTCACTAATTCAGTATTTATAATCATTCAAGTTATTAGCTTTTTAATTAACACTGAAAGATCTGAAAGAACCTAATTGTGTCCCATTCTAATTATATTAACAAATTACACACATGAAAATTAAAATTCTGTTTTTCTAATATTCTCTTTAAGAATGTGCAAATCGAGTTGATGTTTCTTTAATAAATGTCTCTCAACTGTTATTATGTTTCTAAACAGGATAGAAAAAAAATGCAGTTAATAGTTCTCATTTAAGTATATTGCATCCAGTTGGGATTATGGAATTAACACAGGCTTTACACAAGAGTATTAGAGATATACCACATCCATTTATTAATTCATTGTAATAATAATCTGCTCATTGAATTATTTAACACACCTTTTTATAAAGGGATTTGTGAATTTCTGATTGAATGTGAGCAGATTAGATTGTTACATTTATTTGCTTTAAGACAAAAATCAACCAGAAGAGTTATTTCAGAAACTATAGGATAAATCTGATAAAAAGGAAAGTAAATACAAATCTGAAAAGTGTAAGTTTCTACTTCTGACTGCTTGATTGCTCTCTTGGGTTCAGCTTTAATGAAGCTGGGTTAGGAATCTTATCGTAAAGCCTCTAATCCTGAAATCTTTCAGTTCTTTTACTGAAACATAGATAGATTCTTATCTTAAGGCTTTTCTTTATAGTTAATTTTATACCTTCAGAATATAAGTTGCAATAAATCTAATGAATGGTAATAAATCTAATGGTAGTAAAATCTAATGAACATTTGTTATAATAATCCAGCTATTGGGTCAACTCCAGTAAGAACTGAGAGTAGATTTCTGTTATCGGAATACTTTTTTAGCCCTAGAGGATTTGCTTTGACATATATCTATCTGGTCTGAAGAGAGGTGGCCGGATAATAGATGAAGTGTTAGTGGTGTTGCCCAGGCACACCATGCTTAAAAACTTTTTCTTCTCTCCAGCACCATTTGAGATGATATAAGAAGCCTGCACTTCATGGTCAGCAAAAGCAGCAGTCATATAATTAGAGAAGAAGTAATTAATATTTTAAAATTCAGAAACTTCATTCTCATGAAAGACAGAAACACTTGGGAAGAATCATTGTGGAAGTAGTCATCCTGAACTTTTCTTCAGCTACTTTCACATTTTCAAGGTGTATTATTTTTTTTAAATAAAGTTATTTATTTATTTTTGGCTGTGCTGGTTCCTCCTTGCTTCATGGGCTTTCCTCTAGCTGTGGAAAGTGGAGGCGAGTCTGTAGTTGCGGTGCATGGGCTTCTCACTGCAGATCATGGATCCTAGGGAGCACGGTCTTCAGTAGTTGTAGCACATGGGCTCAACAGTAGTTGTAGCTACTCTAGAACACTGACTCAACAGTTATGGCTCACAGGCTTATTTGCTCCATGGCAGGTGGGATTTTCCTGGACCAGGAATTGAACTGTGTCTCTTGCATTGGCAGATGGATTCTTTACCACTGGACCTCCAAGTGGGGCTTTATCAAGCCCCAGTAAGGTGTATTAGTAGCTATAAGTTTTAATTCTTTGTTGCTGCAAAACAAAATGATCTCCAAATTAGTGAGTGGCCTAACACAACCAACTTATCATCGATCATAATTTCTCATTATTTTGTACGTTGAGTATGTTTAGCTATATAAGTTTTATGTTTCATATGGAATTTATTTGAGTTGAAATTATCTAGGGATTCGGCTGGACTGAAACATTCAAGATAGCTTATTTACATCATTGGTGCCCTGATGGACAACCACAAGTCTAAGCCGAGCTAGGCTAGGGCACTAGGGTGGCTAGGTGGCTCTTTCTTTGTCTCTCAAGCGCACAGTTTCTCTCCAGGTAGCCCTAGGGCCTTTCCCACTTTGTTCTTTCTCATCATGCTTTTTGTTTATTTGCTTCATTTTATGTTTTCTTTTTTCCCCCAGCAGGTTAGTTGGCTTCTATCATGGCAACTCAAGGCTGCTAAGAGGATACAAGTAGAGACTTCTAGTTCTTCTTAAAGCTTAAACCCAACACATTCACAAAACATTTTTGTGTTCATGTACATATTCAGCATTGAAAGGGACTTCCACAAGGGCATGAATGTGATGAAAAGCACTGGGATCAACTTTGAAGAGCAGTTATCATGAAAATGGAAACCACCCCTAAAGGTATGGATCTGAGAACAAAAAAGATGTTGTTTAGTTGCTTAGTCATGTCTTTTGTGACTCCATGGACAGTAGTCCACCAGGCTTCTCTATCCATGGGATTTCCCAGGCAAGAATACTGAAGTAAGTTGCCATTTTCTTCTCCAGGGGATCTTCCTAACCCAGGGATCAAACCAGTATCTCCTGCTCGACAGGCAGATTCTTGACCACTGAGCCATCTAGGAAGCTCAATAAAAAGAATATTGCATCCTTTTTCATAGTTGCCCTTGGAATTGACAGTCACCACACTGTTTCCAGTAAATTCATAGCCTGGGAATGTATAACCCGAATTTATGATTTTACTGGACAGATGGACCTGAGATGAAAGCCCAAATTTGACCTTAAAGGGAGTCATGGAACTAGAATAGACTTGAAATCTTGGTTAAGGAATGCTGTATGCTGCATTTGACAAATAAGGATTTACACAGAGGAGTTCTTTATGCCTTTGCAGAATATTCATAGGTTGTAAATACCCTTGAAAAACCCTATGTTCTATCATTCTCTGGAAGCAGAACTGTTCTTATCACTGGCAGTTGAGAAAATGATTTTCTATAACTTGATCTATAAGGTTAATCACATTTTTTAGATAACATATTTTTTTTTCTATTTCAACATGCTGAAAATTATAATCATTAAGACTGTTTTCCATAGAAATTCATTTATTCATTCAACAAATCCATGGAGAACTTAGGTACTATTTTAGGAGACACAGCAAATGCAAGCTGATTCTGTTTTGTTTTTGTTTTTAATTTATTTTTAATTGGAGGATAATCACCTTGCAATACTGTGTTGGTTTCTGCCATACATCAACATGAATCAGTCATAGGCATACAGACGTTCTCTCCCCCTTGAGCTTCCCTCGCACCTCCCCCACATCCTGCTTCTGTTTCGTTTTGTTTCCTATCTGACTGTGGCAGGTCTTAGTTGCATCATGTGAGATCTTCCATAGTAGAGTGTGGACTCTTTAGTTGTGGTGCACAGGCTCAGTAGTTACAGCACACAGGCTTACTGTGTGGCATGTGAGGTCAGTTCTCTCACCGGGGATCTTGTCCACATCCCCTGCATTGCAAGGAGGATTCTTAACTACTGGACCTCCAGGGAAGTCCCCACTAGGCTTCTGTTCTGATGTAAGTGACCCCATGGACTGTTTGCCCACCAGGCCCCTCTGTCCATGGAATTAGCACACAGGAATACTGGAGTGGGTGACCATTTCCTTCTCCAGGGTATCTTCGCAACTCGGATCAAATCTGGGTCTCCTGCATTGCAGACAGGTTCTTTACCATCTGAGCCCCCAGGGAAGCTATGTAAGAGATGAGACAGACAAAAATAAAATAAAATAATATATAGTGTATGATTTGTGAAAATTAAAGGTGGAAAAAGTTATAGAGTGAGTGTGTGGGAGTAGCAATGGGGCAGTAATGTATGCCTTGCTGGTAATATGGGGTCACGTGTAAACACTGAGGGGCCGTTGCAGGTCGTGGGAACAGCAAGTACAGAGATTCTAAGGTAGAACACTTGTCAGCTTCCTTTTGGAATCATAAGACAACACCTAAAGCTGGGCTGGGATGAGTAAAGAGGAGAGAATAGAACAGAATTAGTTAAGAGAGTAAAGTAGAGCATGGTTTGAGGATAAAGAGTCTGGCAGACTTTCTCAACTCTGCAAGAGAGCTCTACCATACAAAATGAGTGACTGCTTTGGCCAATTATTTCTAGGATGGTACAGAGCGAGTATATTCAAGATGCATAAAAAATAAGTAAACTTATTTTATGTAGTGGATACCTTATAATACCTTAATTTGTTCAGGTATTCCCAGTTCAGAAATTTTGGCTTTTCAGATTATTACATGGTCTTGAATCTTACTGTGAGTTATATGGAGAGAGGAGTGATGTTCTCTGATGCACATTTTAAGATCAATGTGGACATTTGCTAGGGTAGAAAAATTTCCTAAGTATCTAGTCATGCATTTTAATACATCCTGTGAAGTGGAAGATTTGTCCCACCTAAGTCCTCAATGTATCTCAAAATTTTAAAGAACGTTTCATTGAATATGGTTCTGTGAATGGGAATGAATTTAAAGAAACAAAATACTATTATAACTCTTGATCTAAATACTTTTAGGGTATGTATATAAGCCATAACAGGTGTTATACACTTATTATTTAATTACTTCTGTGGGAATATGTGAGACCAAAGATCTTAGTCTTAACTATAACTCTTAGGTGCAAATTTCACTCTTTCTTCAATAATTTAATTTATTTTGCCTGTGCTAGGTCTTTTTTGTTGCACACAGGCTTCTAGTTGTGGCAAGTGAGAGTTACTCTCTAGTTGAAGTGAGTGGGCTTCTCATTGCAGGGGCTTCTCTTTGTGCAGAGTGGGCTCTAGGGCCCGTGGGCTTCAATAGTAATGCCATGGAGCTCTAGAACTCAGGCTCAGTAAACGTGGTGCCTGGGCTTAGTTGCCCTGCAGCATGTGGAATGCTCTCACAGCAAAGATGGAGCCTATATCCCCAGCATCAGCAGGTGAGGATTCTTAACCACTGGACCACCAGGAAAGTCCATAACTTTCATTCTTTTCATGATTTCTGTTTGTCATACTGGACAGACAGGAGTTAACTGAGTCTATTATTGTCTTCAACACATTCATTCTAAAAGCAAGCCAATCCAATAACAAAGTAATTGATTTTGTTGTATCATAAATTGCCATCAACTGCCCTTTTTGCTTTTCAGCTCTTTGGAGAGCAATTTTCTTTCAATGGATTTGAGATGTTGATTCTCGGATTTTTCTCCATCTTAAGTGCTTTCTTGGAAAAGGAAATGGCAACCCACTCCAGTGTTCTTGCCTGGAGAATCCCAGGGACTGGGAAGCCTGGTGGACTGCCATCTATGGGGTCGCACAGAGTTGGACATGACTGAAGCGACTTAGCAGCAGCAAGTGCTTTCTAAATATTCCAGTGGTGATCACCTGTCTGCCATGATATTTTGTCATCATGAAGATGGAGGAAATATTTTTGTAAGACATATATTTAAATGATTCTGCAGATATATTCATATTTGGTATCATGATGACCTGACTTATAGTAAGCTGCATGAGTGTACTTAGTCATTCAGTAGTGTCTAACTCTGTGACCCCACAAACTGTAGCCTGCCAGGCTCCTCTGTCCATGAAATTTTCTAGGCAAGAATACTGGAGTGGCTTGCCATTTCCTACTCCAGGGGACCTTCCCGACCCAGGGACCAAACCTGCATCTCTTGCCTCTCCTGCACTGGCAGGCAGATTCCTTACCATTACACCATGATAAGCAGCAAAGTTTCTATTTCTGAGCTTCTTAAAATGCCTGTGCAGTCTTAACATTTGGAGTCACTTCATTTTACTAAAGGCTTTCTTACCAAATTTTGTTCTGTTTTTAATAACAATAAAAATTTAGTGGAAAATAATCCACCTGCTAAAAATTGCACAATTATGTATATCCAGTTTGGTGAGTACTTCACAAAATGAACACTCCTATGTAGCCAGCACTCAGATCAAGAAAGACAACATTCCCGTTACCTCCCTCTCCAAGTGTAATCACAATCCTGTGTTCTGACACCTTAGTTTTTCCTGTTTTTCAACTTTATATAGATTCACTTTTTGCTGTCTCTCAATAATAGGTTCATGAGATTCATAGCAGTAGTTTTTTTATGTAGCAATAATGTGTTTATTTTAATTGATATACAGTCTTCCATTGTATGAATATACAACCATGTGACTTTGAGTTATGACATCAGATTGTGAATCTGAGCAGGACACTGATGTCAAATGGGAGGGAAACGACACGACACTTTGTTGCAGGTCAGTTTCCTGGAAAAATGGCATCTAAGGTGGTGATTAATGTACAGGAAGCATGCTGGACAGTGTTCTCTCAAGCAGCATCTGTGGGAGGGGAAGGAAGCAGGAGGAGGCCTCAGCCAGCCCTACCGAGGATGGCCCATTAGACTAGCCTTGAGTTCAGTTCAGTTCAATCACTCAGTCATGCACAACTCTTTGCAACCCCCTGGACCACAAGATTCCCTGTCCATCACCAACTCCCAGAGCTTGCTCAAACTCACGTCCATCAATTTAGTGATGCCATACAGCCATCTCATCCTCTGTCATCCCCTTTTCCTCTCACTTTCAATCTTTCCCAGCATCAGGGTCTTTTCCACTAAGTCAGCTCTTCCCATCAGGTGGCCAAAGTATTGGAGTGTCAGCTTCAGCATCAGTGCTTCCAGTGAACACTCAGGACTGATTTCCTTGAGATTTGACTGGTTGGATCTCTTTGCACTCAAGAGTCTCCTCCAACACCACAGTTCAAAAGCGTCAATTCTTTAGCACTCAGCTTTCTTTATGATTCAACTCTCACATCCATACATGGTTACTGGAAAAACCATAGCTTTGACTAGATGAACCTTTGTCAGCAAAGTAATGTCTCTGCTCATTTAACTTATATGCAATGTACGTCATGTGAAAAGCTGGATGAAGCACAAGCCGGAATCAAGATTGTAGGGAGAAATATCAATAACCTCAGATATGCAGATGACACTACTCTTATGGCAAAAAGAAGGGGAACTAAAGATCCTCTTGATGACAGTGAAAGAGGAGACTGAAAAAGCTGGCTTAAAACTCAACATTCAAAAAACTAAGATTATTTCATCTAGTCCAGTCACTTCATGGCAAATAGATGGGGAAACAATGGAAACAGTGTCAGACTTTTTATTTTCTTGGGCTCCAAAATCACTGCAGATGGTGACTGAGCCATGAAATTAAAAGACAGTTGCTCCTTGGAAAAAAACGCTATGACCAGCCTAGACAGCATATTTAAAAGCAGAGACATTTGTGGATTGTCTGCTTGGCTGCTCTATGGTGGGGTTAATCTTGACTTCCTACAAGAGAGCTTATACCACATGCTGCATAACCCAGGCTTGCTGCAGCCAGAGACCCTGTTCCCGCAGCAGGCAACTGTTGACCCATTCCTCTGCAGGAAACACTCCAAAACTCAAAGGCGGGTCTGGCTCAGTCTTTGTGGAGTCTCTGGATCCTGGTATGCACAAGGCTTTGTGTGAACTCTCTGAGCATCTCTGGTCCTGAGAAATCTCTAGGCAGGTCAAGAAGCAAGAGTTAGAACCAGACCTGGAACAACAGACTGGTTCCAAATTGGGAAAGCACTCATCAAGGCTGTATATTGTCACCCAGATTTTCCAACCTGAGGATCTGGTTAAGGGACTGAGAACCCCCAAAGAAGGTACAAACAAAACCTGTTCTCACCATGACCCAGAAGAAGGAGCAGTGTCCTCAAAAGAGACTGAGCCAGACTTACCTATGAGTGTCCAAGAGTCTCCGATGGAAGCGTGGGTTGACAGTGGCCTGCTGTGGGGTCAGGGGCACTGAATACTAGAGTGCCTGCACAAGTCCTTTTGAAAGAGTTTGCCATTACCCCACCATAGTTTGGCCTCAGGCCAAGCAACAAGGAGAGAACACAGCCCTGCCCATCAACAGGTAAACATTTATTGAGCATGGCCCCGCCCAACAAAGCAAGATTCTTTTTCCCCTACAGGCTCTCCCATCAGGAAGCTTCCATAAGCCCTTTGTCCTTATCCACCAGAAGGCAGACAAGATGAAAACCACAAACACAAAACTAACCAAATTGATCACGTGGACCACAGCCTTGTCTAGCTCAATGAAACTATGAGCCATGCTGTGTAGGGCCACCTAATATGGATGGGTCACAGTGGAGAGTTCTGACAAAACGTGCTCCACTGGAGAAGGGAATGAAACCACTTCAGTTTTTGTGCCTTGAGAATCCCATGAGCAGTATGAATAGACTAGCTTTAGTTTCCATCAAGTGAGCCAGGGCTTTCTGTCCCTACATAAAGC
Organism: Neotragus pygmaeus; assembly: GCA_006410875.1. Taxonomy (NCBI): domain Eukaryota; kingdom Metazoa; phylum Chordata; class Mammalia; order Artiodactyla; family Bovidae; genus Neotragus; species Neotragus pygmaeus. Next base: position 259,809 of record SJYV01043047.1, on the reverse strand, counting down.
AGTTATTAGGTTTTTGCTGCCTAGGCAATGGGCCAAGTGGCTACTACAACACATAGGGGGAGTTCCACTCAAAATCTTCCAGATCCCTCCCTGTGTTCTCGATGTAAATGAGTATGAATATGTAAAATTCAGTAACTATTAGAATCCTTCTGACTTGTAAACAAACTAAGTTGAGCTAAAAAAAAAAATTGTAGAAAGAAATACAGTAGACCCCCTATATATAAATGAATTATGTTCTGAGAGTGGGTTCATAAGTCCAATTTGTTCATAAGTACAACAAAATTAGCCAACTAACACAATCAGCTCTGTAGTACTATATTATAGTAGGTTTATAATGCTTTTCACACAAATAGTACATAAAAAAACAAACTAACAAAATAAAAAAAACCTTTTTAATCTTACAGTACAGTGCCTTAAAAATATAATGTAATATAACAGCTGGCATACAGGGGCTGGCACTGAGTAAACAGGCAAGAAGATTTACTGACTAGAGGAGAGAGGGGTGGTAGGAGATGGTAGAGCTGAAGGATCAGCAACAGGAGGTGGAGGGCAAGCTACAACTTTACTCAATCCATGTTCACATCCTTGAAAGCTCGCAATTTGAAGATAGGGGGCCGAATGAACTTAAAATTAACTATTTTGTGATGAAAGCCATACTCTCATATCTCTTAGAGACTTCACTGTCTACCCATTGGGCATATGAAAAAGCAAAAAGAAAGAAACCTAATCAAATTGCCCTGTCTGAAATGCTGAATATATCTCCATGTCTTCCTTTCATGGTCGCAAAGAAGATGGAAGGAAAAGAAGGTACAGGAAAGAAAATAAGAAAAATTTGCTGATCACTTACTATGTCCACAACACCCTACTTACTATTTTGTCTTACAGTTTTTCAAGTATCTGTTGTTATCACCACTGGAGGGAAGAGAAAAACAATGCTGTGTGTAGACAGTTGATAAAGTTATAAATAAGACATACCCATGTTCACTGAATTTCAGTTCACTTCCAGCCACAATACACATTCTTTCCATTAGATAGAGGAGAACAAGCATAAAATGTAGGAGTAAAGTGAATGAGTATTTTGCCCTTACCTGCAATATATATATAAATCAACTTGAAAGAACCAAGAGTTAACTTACATCATGTCTTTTTTCCAGCTTCAATATTGATTCTGTGTGTCTTGAAACATATTTAGTGCACATGTGCACTAGAAAATAAGTTCCATGATGACAAGGATATCAGACACTTCCATATCCCCAGCACCTTAAGCATGGCTACAGGCCTCAGTGAATATTTGCTGATTGAATAAATGTATTTATTAGCTTTCACAATTCTGTGGTGCTTAAATATTAACTGATATGTATTTGATTAAGTCAATCAGCTAGCAAGAAATGTGAAATATGGAATTTATTTGTACATAGAGAATAACTCAAGAGTTTCTCTGTTTTCAGAAAAGTGTGGAGTTGTAGCATCATCAAAGGTGATACACTTACGACTTAGATTCTTTCAATGTAAAGAATCTTTTTAAAAATGGGAGGTAACTTTGGTTTCTTTGGTAAATTTTGGTTTCTTTCTCCTCCTTTCATAACTTTGCTTATACATATATATGGTGGAAATATCTTCTGTAATAATAAAACACCAAAGGAGTCAGATATAGAGATGCTGAAACTGGAGGGGAAAGTGAGGCCCGGTTGTGGTAACATTTCCAGGGGTGGCAGGCAAGAAGTGGCAGCCAGTGGAGAATTTATTTATAGTTAGAGTGAACAAAAGGACCCTTGTGAAGAATTTGGCTGTGAATTTTTGTTTTAAGGAAGTGGAGTAAATAATACCCGTACTGCAAACAAGAGAGTTCAGTTCAATTCAGTTTCTCAGTCATGTCCAACCCCTTGCAACCCTATGGACTGCAGCACTCCTGGCTTCCCTGTCTATCATCAACACCCAGAGCTTACTCAAACTCATGTCCATTGAGACAAGAGAGAACTAAACTTGAAAAATCTCTTTGATGACTGGAAAAAGAAAAAGAGTCATGAAATTATGCTGCCTGGCACTTTGCTGCTGAGAGGTTTTGTTGCAGCAGAAAAGTAATTGAATCCCAAGATTCTCTCTCTGCTTTGGTGCATCTACACGGACCTCATAAATATCAAATTAATTTGCCTGAAGCTATTGCCATATAGAAAAGGAAAATGCTGTCTCTGATTCTCCACTACTGGATCATCAGAAAGGACAGAAAACTGGCCATTACTAAAAAGAGTTTGATTTGCTTTCTCCTTCTTTAAGGTTTAAGCCCAACTTCTGTAACTAGCTAGTCACTGAACCTGCTAATTTTTCTCTGTTCTGAAAGCTAGAAATGACCTAACTTAGCATACTTCTTCCCCCAACTGTTTTCTAGCCTATGCTCAGACACTTTCAGAGCTGGAAATCTACTACGTTTTCGAACAGCTGTAACATTCAAGGGATTTAGTTTATGTTAAGAAATCTCCTTTCTTGAAAGTAATTACTGGTTCTAGTTCTGTATTCTAGAAATTTATAAGATTAATTCCATTTTGAAAAAAAAAAAAAAAGAGAGAAAGTCTTTAAAATAAGCAGGGCCAGTTTGTCGTTAGGCTAAATAGCTAAACATGCTTCAATTGCTTGAACCATTTCAAGAATTATAAGGACTACTCTATTCTGAGAAGGCATCTCTTAGCATGATTTTAAAATTTTGGCTCTCTAAATGCTGTGTCAGTGTTGATCTTGGCAAGTTGTCTACATATCTTCTTGCATGTACATCTCATAAAATACTACTTAAGTTTTAACATAACTGATTACCCCTTCAAATATTTGACATCTAATTTTGTGTTTGCTGTTGAGACTTCATTAAATTAACATTCTCAAGCAGAGTCCCAGGACATATGATGCTCAGTCAGTTCAGCTCAGTTCAGTTGCTCAATCATCTCTGACTCTTTGCCACTCAATGGACTGCAGAATGGCAGACCTCCCTGTCCATCACCAACTTCCGGGCTTTACTCAAACTCATGTCCATTGAGTCGGTGATGCCATCCAACCATCTCATCCTCTGTTATCCCCTTTTCCTCCCACCTTCAATCTTCCCCAGCATCAGGGTCTTTTCAAATGAATCAGTTCATCGCATCAGGAGCCAAAGTACTGGAGTTTCAGCTTCAACATCAGTCCTTCCAATGAATATTCAGGGCTGACTTCCTTTAGGATGCACTGGTTGAATCTTCATGCAGTCCAAGAGACTCTCAAGAGTCTTCACCAACACCACAGGTTGAAAGCAGCAGTTCTTCTGCCCTTATCTTCCTTTATAGTCCAACTTTCACATCCATACATGACTACTTGAAAAACAATAGCTTTGACAAGACAGACCTTTGTTGGCAAAGTGATGTCTCTACTTTTTAATATGCTGTCTAGATTGGTCATAACTTTTTCCCCAAGGACAAGCATCTGTTAATTTCATGGCTGCAGTCACCATCTGCAGTGATTTTGGAGCCCCCCTCCCCCAAAATAAACTCTCTCACTGTTTCTACTGCTTCCCAATCTGTTTGACACAAAGTGATGGGACCAGATGCCATGATCTTAGTTTTCTGAATCTTGAGTTTTAAGCCGACTTTTTTTTACTCTCCTCTTTCATTTTCATCAAGAGGCTCTTTAGTTCTTCTTTGCTTTCTGCCATTAGGGTGGTGTCACGTATATATCAGAGTTATTGATATTTCTCCCAGCAGTCTTGATTCCAGCTGTGCTTCATCCAGCCCAGCATGTTATATAATGTACTTTGCATATAAGTTAAGTAAGCAGAGTGACAATAAACAGCCTTGATAAACTCCTCCCTATTTGGAACCAATCAGTCCTTCCATGTCCAGTTTTAATTGTTGCTTCCTAACCTGCATACAGATAACTCAGGAGGCAGGTCAGATGGCCTGGTATTCACATCTCTTTAAGAATTTTCCAGATTTCCATGATCCAGACAGTCAAATCTTTGGCGTAGTCCATAAAGCAAAATTAGATGTTTTTCTGGAACTCTCTTGCGGTTTCCGATGATCCAACAGATGTTGGCAATTTGATCTCTCATTCATCTGCTTTTTCTGAATCCAGGTTGAACAGCCGGAAGTTCACAGTTCACATACTGTTGAAGCCTGGCTTGGAGAATTTTGAGTATCACTTTACTAGCATGTGAGATGAGTGCAATTGTGTGGTAGTTTGAACATTCTTTGGCATTGACTTTCTTTGAGATTAGAATGAAAAATGACCTTTTCCAGTCCTGTGGCCACTGCTGAGTTTTTCAAATTTGCTGGCATATTGAGTGCAGCACTTTCACAGCATTATCTTCTATGATTTGAAATAGCTTAACTGGAATTCCATCACCTCCACTAGCTTTGTTAATAGTGATGCTTCCTAAGGCCCCCTTGACTTTGCATTCAAGGATGTCTGGCTCTGGTGAGTGATGACATCATCATAATTCTCTGGGTCATGAAGATATTTTTTGTAAAGTTCTGTCTACTCTTGCCACCGCTTCTTAATATATTTTGCTTCTGTAAGGTCCCTAACATTTTGCCCTTTATTGTGCCCATGATTGCATGAAATGTTCCCTTTTCTTAAAGAGATCTCTAGTCTTTCACCTTCTATTCTTTTCATCTATTTCTTTTCATTGATTACTCAGGAAGGCTTTCTTATCTCTCCTTACTATTCTTTGGAACTCTACATTCTAATGGGTATATCTTTCCTTTTCTCCTTTGCCTTTTGCTTCTCTTCTTCTCTCAGCTATTTGTAAGGCCTCCTCAGACAACTGTTTTGCCTTTTTGTATTTTCTTTTTCTTATGGTTGGTCTTGATCACTGCCTCCTATACAATGTCATGAACCTCCGTCCATAGTCTCTCAGGTGCTCTGTCTATCAGATCTAAACCCTTGAATCTATTTCTCACTTCCACTGTATAATCATATGGGATTTGATTTAGGTCATATTTGAATGGTCTAGTGGTTTTCCCTACTTTCTTCAATTTAAGTCTGAATTTAGCATAAAGGGTTCATGATTTGAGCCATAGTAAGCTCCTGGTCTTGTTTTTGCTGACTATATAGTTTCTCCATCTTTGGCTGCAAAGAATGTAATCAATCTGATTTTGGTATTGACTATCTGATGATCTCCATGTGTAGAATCTTCTCTGTGTTGTTGGAAGAGGGTGTTTGCTATGACCAGTGCATTATCTTGGAAAAAGGTCTATTAGCTTTTGGCCTGTTTTATTCTGTACTCCAAGGCCAAATTTGTCTGTTACCCCAGTATCTTCTGACTTCCTACTTTTGCAGTCCAGTCCCCTATAATTAAAATGGTTATCTTTTTTTGTGTGTGTTAGTTCATTGGAAGGACTGATGCTAAAGCTGAAACTCCAATACTTTGGCCACCTCATGTGAAGAGCTGACTCATGGGAAAAGACTCTAATGCTGGGAGGGATTGGGGGCAGGAGGAGAAGGGGACGACAGAGGATGAGATGGCTGGATGGCATCACCGACTTGATGGACATGAGTTTGAGTGAACTCTGCGAGTTGGTGATGGACAGGGAGGCCTGGAGTGCTGCGATTCATGCGGTCACAAAGAATCAGACACGACTGAGTGAACTGAACTGAACGGAAGGCTATGATCAAGGTATCTGAGTTATTAATATCTGTTTTGCATAGTTCTGTATATTCTTGCCACATCCTCTTAATTTCTTCTGCTTCTGGTAGGTCCATATCATTTCTGTCCTTTGTTGAGCCTATCAGTTCAGTTTAGTTCAGTTTAGTTCATTTCAGTCGCTCAGTAGTGTCTGACTCTTTGCAACCCCATGAATCACAGCACGCCAGGCCTCCCTGTCTATCAACACCTCCCGGAGTTCACTCAAATTCATGTCCATCAAGTCAGTGATCTCATCCAGCCATGTAATCCTCTGTTGTCCCCTTTTCCTCCTGCCCCCAATCCCTCCCAGCATCAGAGTCTTTTCCAGTGAGTCAACTCTTCGCATGAGGTGGCCAAAGTACTACAGTTTCAGCTTTAGCATCATTCCTTCCAAAGAAATCCCAGGGTTGATCTCCTTNTCTCCAAGCTAGGCTTCAACAGTATGTGAACTGAGAACTTCCAGATGTTCAAGCTGGATTTAGAAAAGGTCGAGGAACCAGAGATCAAATTGCCAACATTCATTGGATGATACAAAAGACAAAGGAATTCTAGAAAAACATCTACTTCTGCTTCATTGACTATGCTAAAGCCTTTGACTGGGTGGATCACAACAAACTGTGGAAAATTCTTAAAGAGAATTTAAATTTAAGAGTAATAAATTTAAGAATTTATTCTTAAAGGGAATACCAGACCACCTAACCTGCCTCCTGAGAAATCTGTATGCAGATCAAGAAGCATAAAATACAATATTCACCAAATAGAAGCATGCACTCATATAACTGCTAACTGCAGTGGGCAACTGGTTACACAAAGATTCTTTTCTTGCCAGCAGTTTATTTAGAAACTCAGCATAAGTCAGCCCTATGAACTCAGCTTCCTCAATGGACAGCTCCCACCATACCTGCTCCCCGGGCCCGGAGACTAGTTCCCCAAAGACCCAGTCCGCAAGAACTCATTTCTCAGAAATAGCACCTTCCCATTGACCAGAGCTGGATATCCAGTAAAATGAAGAGATCGTCCCAATTATTTAGAGTTGCTAAAATACAATTCTTTACAGTCTCGACTTTAAACCTTTAAAAGTACACAAAGATGTAAACACAGGCTATATGGTAAGGCAAAGCATCATTCCTTATTTTAAAGGGTATTCAAAATGACTTTATATTGAAAGGTGAAAAAAATACTGAAAGACAGCACGAAATGATACAGAAAAANTTTGTTGTGCAGAAGCTTTTAATTTTAATTAGGTCCCATTTGTTTATTTTTGCTTTTATTTCCAATATTTCTGGGAGGTGGGACACTTTTTGTTACTAATTTGGCATTGTCTGTAGATAAGGGGACCAGATCTGATTTGCCTGGGACTTAGGAAGTTTCCAGGACGGGGAACTGTATTCTTTTTTATAATTTGTTTTGCTTCTTGATTTTACTTTTGGCCTCACTGGGTCTTCATTGCTGTGCACAGGCTTTCTCTAGTTGAGGAGACTGGGGGNAGGGGACCAGATCTGATTTGCCTGGGACTTAGGAAGTTTCCAGGACGGGGAACTGTATTCTTTTTTATAATTTGTTTTGCTTCTTGATTTTACTTTTGGCCTCACTGGGTCTTCATTGCTGTGCACAGGCTTTCTCTAGTTGAGGAGACTGGGGGCTACTCTCTAGCTGCCGTGTGTGGGTTTCTCACGCTGTGGCTTCTCCTGTTGTGGAGCACAATTCTCTCAGGTACCTGGGCTCATGAGTTGTAATGCACAGGCTTAGCTGCACCATGGCATGTGATATTCCCAGACCAGGGATGGGGCCCGTGTGCCCTGCACTGGTGGGCAGATTCCTATTCACTGTACCACCAGAGAAGTCTAGCCTGGAACTTTAAAAGCAGGACAATCTCAAGAAAACTGAGGCAAACTAGTCGCTCTTATGGGTTCAGTTCTGTACCTCCAAAATTTATATGTTGAAACANTGTAAGAGGGTTCCCTTTTCTCCACATCCTCGCCAGCATTTATTGTTTGTAGATATTTTTGATAGCAGCCATTCTGACCGGCGTGAGATGGTACCTCATTGTGGTTTTGATTTGCATTTCTCTGATAATGAGTGATGTTGAGCATCTTTTCACGGGTTTGTTAGCCATCTATATGTCTTCTTTGGAGAAATGTCTGTTTAGTCCTTTGGCCCATTTTTTGATTGGGTCATTTATTTTTCTGGAATTGAGCTGCAGGAGTTGCTTGTATATTTTTGAGATTAATTGTTTGTCAGTTGCTTCATTTGCTATTATTTTCTCCCATTCTGAAGGTTGTCTTTTCACCTTGCTTATAGTTTCCTTTGTTGTGAAACTCTTGATTTTTAGTAAGGTTCCTTTTCCAGGCTTCCATAAAACTGGGTGTGGCCATATGACTAAATTCTAGCCAGTGGGATATAAGGGAAGTGACATGTCCCTTTTCCCACTTGCTGGGAAGTAAATCTGGTCAGGAACCATCTTGATGATGGAACAAAAAGAGGGATGAAGCCTGGGTCCTTGATGACTTCATTAAGTAGCGCTACCACACCAGTTTGGACTTCTTTGTGAGTCAGAAGTAAACTTCTGTTGTGTTTAGGCCACTGTTGTTTGGGGTCTCATTTCTTTCCCATAAAAAATTCCCCAATTTCTTAGCTCATAGAGTTTAACATCATAACCCTTTTCTGAGTGTCTATATGTGCTGGACACTTCTACAAGCTTCAAATCACCACACACTAAAGCTTTGAGGTAGACACATATCACCACCATATTTACGCATGACGACTTAGTCTCAAGTGCCAATAAAAAGATTTGAGATTTCACCTAGTCCTCTGTGATCCCAGATCTCTGGCGATTGTGTATTAAGCCTCATAGGAGTTGATAAAAATTCAGGCGGTTTGAGTTTTATTAAGTGTACAATAGTGAGTGGAAGCCAAATGGAAATTTAGATTTCCAAAAGGAAATCTAGGCTCTCAGAGGTGAACTAGAGCAAGGTGTCTCAGGCTTGAACATGCATAGAAGTCTTTGGGGATGATCCATCCCTACCTAAAATTGAAGGCAGCGGAACAAAAAATATGTGGGCCCAATATTTTCTGCCCCAGGTGTTAGCCTGAACAGCCCATAACTGATTTAATGATAAAACCTTGTTTTCTGATTTTAGTATCACTGGGGTGGGGTTAGTTGGAGTGGATTGATGGACAGCAGAGTCTCTCAAAGTATGGTCCCCAGACCAGAAGCATCAGTGTCACCTGGGAAGTTGTTAGCACTGTGGATTCTCAGGCCCTGACCGAGAGCTGCTGAATCAGAGACTCTAAGCGTAGGGCCCAGAATTCTGGGGATTTCTCTGGGGAATCTGATGCACATTTAAGAGTGAGAAACACTGGTATAGAAGAACCTGAGAAGAGGCAGTTATAGTATAATGGAATAAAAGCCTTCAACTGAAGAAATCTAGGTTTAACCCTAGCTGTTTCTTTGTTCTTAAGTGGAGATGGAAGCACTAACTTCACTAAGTAATTTACAGAATTAAACATAATGATGCTTTTGCTGTGTACCAGTTAAGAGCACACTCTAGAGCACAGCCGGGCTTCATATCCCAGCTCTGCAATTGTTAGCTTGGACAAGTTACTCCTTCCTCATCTGTTAAAATGGAGATAGTAATAGTATACCAATCTCATATGTTTATAAGGATTACATGAGTTAACATTTGTAAAGCCCTTAGAAGAGTTTCTGGCATTGAATAAGTGCCATATGTTTGTTTACTAATAATAATGTCATAAATAATAATAATAATAAATTCAGGACTTGGTATACACTGTGACTACTCCAAAAGTATTTTTGGTTTAAGAAAGAAAACAGAGCAAACTGGGGTTATGGGGGAAAGGAGATTGGAATGAACCTGGGTCTCCTGCACTGCAGGCAGATTCTTTACCGACTGAGCTACAAGGGAAGTCCCTCTCAGGGAATCAGTACTCCTGAAATCAAAACAGAATGCCAACTGCTTGAGACCAAAAGAACCCTTCTTCCCACTTGAACCCCATCCCTACCCTCAAGGTGACTGTCCTGGCACAACCCAGAAGTATAAGATCCATCTGCTGTGGTCAGATTCAGCAGGCATTTGGTTGGAATTGTCCCCTGGATGGCCCAGCATCTCTGCACAATGTCCATTCAGGTTTAAGAGTAGTATTAATAGAAACCCAGCCAGTGCAGTTGAAGGTACCCTTGCCATCCCTCCAGTGAACTGATTGACCTGTAGCGGCTTCATAGGGCTTAAGACCACAAAGGCACCCCAGTCAGTTGAGCTAGAGAAAGGAGGGGCTGGTGTATAAAATGTAACTGTTTAACAATTTTTATTTATTTTTTAAAACAATGGTATTGAGGTATACTTTACATACCATAATATAAACATATTTTTAACATTAGAATATTTTTTCTTCCAGTTTTACTTATATAAAATTGATATACAACACTGTATAAGTTTAAGGTGTACAATGTAATGATTTAATATACATATGTCATGGAATGATTATTGCAAGTTTAGTGAACATCCATCATCTCATACACATGTGACATTAAAGAAAGAAAAAATTTTTTCCTTGTGGTGAGAACGCTTAGGATTTACTCTCTTAACAACTTTCATATATGACATATAGGAGTGTTAATTCTGTTTTTCAAGTTGTATTAATACATTACATCCCTAGTACTTACTTATAACTGGAAGTTTGTACCTTTTGACTGCCTTCATCCATTTCTCTTCACCCCATCCCTCTCCTCTGGTAACCACAAATCTGATCTTTTTCTATGAGTTTGTTTGCTTTTGAAGTATAATTGATCTACACTATGTTAGTTTCTATTCCACAACATAGTCATTCAATATTTCTATACATTTCAGACTGATCGTAAGTCTAGTTATGATATATCAGTATACGAAGTGAAGTTGCTCAGTCATGTGCGACTCTTTGTGATCCCATGGACTGTAGCCTACCAGGCCTCTCTGTCCTTGGAATTTTCCAGGCAAGAATACTGGCGTGAGTTGCCATTTCCTTCTTCAGGGGATCTTCCCATCCCGGGGATTGAACCCAGGTCTCCTGCATTGCAGACAGACATTTTACTCTCTGAGCCACTAGGGAAGCCCTACATTCTCCACACTGTTCCACCCATTTTGTGTACAACTTAATGACTTTTTAGTGCATTTACTGGACTTTCCTGGTGGTGCAGTGGATGGGAATCTGCCTGCCAATGCAGGGGATGTGGACTCAATCCCTGGTCGGGGAGGATTCCACTTGCTGCAGAGCAGTTAAAGCCTGTGCACCACAACTACTGGAGCCCACACACTCTAGGGCCTGTGAGCCACAACTGCTGAGCCCAAGTGTTCCAACTGCTGAGGCCATGAACCTAGAGCCTGTGTTCTGCAACGGGAGAAGCCACCACAATGAGATGCCCCTGCACCACAACGAAGAGTAGTGAGCCCACCCGTTATAATAGAGAAAGCCTGCACACAGCAGTGAAGACTGAGCACAACCAAAAAAGTGATAATAGTAATCAAGAAAATTGTCAAAATTTACTGAGTCATGCAACCATCACTGTAGTCCAGTTTTTTTCTTTTTATAAATTTTATTTGTATTTAAGTATTGTTGATTTACAAGCATGGTCCTGTTTCAGACATTCCTAGCAACCCTGTAAGATCCTTCATTGCTTATTTATAGTTGATCTGTCTTCCCATTTCTAGCCTCAGGCAGCCACTAGTCTACTTTCTGTCCCTGTAGGGTTGCCTTTTCTGGACATTGTCTATAAATGGAGTGGCCTTTTGTGAATCTTTGTGTGGATATATGTTTTTGTTTTTGTTTTTTCTCTTGAGTAGATAGATACCTGGGAGTGGAATTGCTGGGTCATAGGTTAAATTTAGGTTTCAAGTTTAAAGAGTTGCCAAACTATTTTCCAAATTTGGCTGTACCATTTTACATTCTCACCAGCATTGTAATGAGAGCTCCAGTTTCTCCACATCCTTACCAGTGCTTGCTATTGTCTGTTTTTTTTTTTTTTTAATTATCATTTAAGTGGATGTGAAATGGCATTTCATTATGGCGATTATTTGTGTTTCTCTGATGACTAATGCTGTTGAGCATCTTTTCATGTGCTTACTGGCTATTCATTTATCTTCTTTGCCAAAATGTCTATACAAATCTATAGAATTTTTGTGTTTAAAAGTAGATAATGAGGTGGATACCACCTCTTCCTGCCTCTTGGCACCCAGAGAGGAGGACTGTTTCCAAAATGAGTCCAAGTCCCTCAGGCTAGTGGTAGGCTGGGGTTTCCAGGAGATTAGCTCTCGTGTATGTCACTTAAAACCTTTTCATTGGAGACTCCTCTGGTGTCCCAGTCGCTAAGACTCTGTATTCCCATCGCAAGGGACCCAGGTTCAATCCCTGGTCAGAGAACTAGATCCCTCATGCTGCAACTACAAGTTTGCATGCCACAACTAAAGATCTTGAATCCCACAATGAAGATCAAAGATCCTGCATTCTACAACTAAGACCCAGTGCAGCCAAATAAATAAATATTTTTGGAAGAACCTTTTCATTGCAGGATTAGGGGGCAAATCTGTGAACTGCTGAACTAAAAGAAAAGGGAGTTGGTTAAAGTAAATGCTTGGTTTGTTTTCTGTGATTTACGCTTTTCCTTGTTTTTTTTTTTTTTTTT
>SJYV01043047.1:200831-247404 GCA_006410875.1 Neotragus pygmaeus | reverse complement strand
TTTACGCTTTTCCTTGTTTTTTTTTTTTTTTTTCTTTCTTTCTTTTTTTTTTTAAGCAAGTTAACCTTCTGTGGGAAAAAAAAAATTCACCAAGCTAAGGTTAGATTATTTAGCTGTTATTCAGATATGTACATATTTTAAAAGATGGGGAGTTCAGTTGTTTTCTATTTATGCCTTTTCTTTTTCATTCTGAATACCCACATTGCAAAGTGAATTGGCAAATTCCAAGCAATTTTCATTTGTGTGAAACTGATTAACAAATGATGCCACTAAAAAGGACCCTGCCACTTTCTTGGAGAAAGAATATAGATGGCATACAGTTAGTAAGAATAAATTTCTAACTACCAAATAGCAGTGCACCATTAGTGGAATGGCATGTAAAGCTAATGGCATCAAGGATAATGGAGAAGGAGTGATGAATGGGAGCGAAAATGTTTCCTAGAAATTTGTATTGAGGTCCCAATAAGCTCAGCAGGAAAGGCTGCATTACTGGAAAGGCCAAATCATTCCCTGGCACTTGTAAACCACAGAGTTTACACCTGAGTTTTCAGAGTGGCCTATAGCATGTTCTAGTTATGTTGCTGCTAAATCGGGACAACTCAGGGGCTCAGAATGTGAAAAAAGTATGATTCCAAAAACTAACATTATCAGGAGAATGCAGAGTACCATTATTACTTGATGTCAAAGCTATGTTTAGTGTCCAATGGTGGCCACTGGTCAGCAGGAAGATGCTAGGGAGAGCTATTGGAATAGACTGAGAGGGTCTGGATTCCAGATTTCCTCCTTACTCCATCCATCTTGCCTCCAAGATGTTGAGGAATGGATATCTTTCCTTTCAGTTCAGTTCAGTTGCTCAGTCGTGTCCTACTCTTTGCGACCCCATGAATTGCAGCACACCAGGCCTCGCTGTCCATTACCAACTCCTGGAGTTCCCTCAAACTCATGTCCATCGAGTTGGTGATGCCATCCAGCCATCTCATCCTCTGTCATCCCCTTCTCTTCCTGCCCCCAACCTCTCCCAGCATCAGAGTTTTTTTCCAATGAGTCAATTCTTCACATGAGGTGGCCAAAGTACTGGAGTTTCAGCTTCAGCATCAGTCCTTCCAGTGAACACCCAGGGCTGATCTCCTTTAGAATGGACTGGTTGGATCTCCTTGCAGTCCAAGGGACTCTCAAGAGTCTTCTCCAACACCACAGTTCAAAAGCATCAATTCTTCGGTGCTCAGCCTTCTTCACAGTCCAATTCTCACATCCATACATGACCACAGGAAAAAACATAGCCTTGACTAGACGGACCTTAGTCGGCAAAGTAATATCGCTGCTTTTAAATATACTATCTAGGTTGGTCATAACTTTTCTTCCAAGAAGTAAGGGTCTTTTAATTTCATGGTTGCAGTCACCATCTGCAGTGATTTTGGAGCCCCAGAAAATAAAGTCTGACACTGTTTTCCCATCTATTTCCCATGAAGTGATGGGACTGGATACCATGATCTTCGTTTTCTGAATGTTGAGCTTTAAGCCAACTTTTTCACTCCTCTTTCACTTTCATCAAGAGGCTTTTTAGCTCCTCTTCACTTTCTGCCATAAGGGTGGTGTCATCTGCATATCTGAGGTTATTGATATTTCTGCTGGCAATCTTGATATTGAGCCTATATTTGCATAAAATGTTCCCTTGGTATCTCTAGTTTTCTTGAAGAGATCTCTAGTCTTTCCCACTCTATTGTTACCCTCTCTTTCTTTGCACTGATCACTGAGGAAAGCTTTCTTATCTACCATTCTTTGAAACTCTGCCTTCACATGGGCATATCTTTCCTTTTGTCCTCTGCCTTTCACTTTTCTTTTCTCAGCTACTTGTAAGGCCTCCTCAGACAACCATTTTGCTTTTTTGCATTTCTTTTTCTTACGGATGGTCTTGATCACTGCCTCCTGTACAATGTCATGAACCTCTGTCTATAGTTCTTCAGGTACTCTGTCTATCAGATGTAATCCCCTAAATCTATTTGTCACTTCCACTGTAAAATCATAAGGGGTTTGATTTAGGTCATACCTGAATGGTCTAGTGGTTTCCCTACTTTCTTCAATTTTAGTCTGAATTTTGCAATAAGCAGTTCATGATCTGAGCCCTGTCTTGTTTTTGCTAACTGTATAGGGCTTCTTCATCTTTGGTTGCAAAGAATATAATCAATCTGATTTTGATATTGATCATCCTGTAATGTCCATGTGTAGAGTGATCTCCTGTGTTCTTGGAAGACAGTGTTTTCTACGACCACTATCTTCTCTTGGCAAAATGCTGTTAGCCTTTGCCCAGCTTCATTTGCATTACAAGGCCAAACTTGCCTGTTATCCTGGTATCTCTTGGTTTGCTACTTTTGCACTCCAGTCCCCTATGATTAAGGGCACATCTTTTGTTGGTGTTAGTTCTAGAAGGTCTTGTAGATCATCATAGAACCATTCAACTTCAGCTTCTTTGGCCTTAGTGGTTGGGGCATAGACTTGGGTTAGCACAATTGCACTAATCTCACATGCTAGCAAAGTAATGCTCAAAGTTCTCCAAGTGAGGCTTCAACAGTATATGGAAAGAGAACTTCCAGATGTTCAAGTTGGATGTAGAAAAGGCAGAGGAACCAGAGATCAAATTGCCAACATCCGCTGGATCATAGAAAACGCAAAGAAGTTCCAGAAAAATTTTAATTCTACTTTATTGATTATGCCAAAGCTTTTGACTGTGTGGATCACAACAAACTGTGGAAAATTCTTAATGTGATGGGAATACCAGATCATCTGACCTGCCTCCTGAGACGTCTGTATGCAGGTCAAGAAGCAACAGTTAGATCCGGACATGGAATAACAGACTGGTTCCAAAATGGGAAAGGAGTACCTTAAGGTTGTATGTTGTCACCCTGCTTGTTTAATTTATAGGCAGAGTACATCATGCGAAATGCTCAACTGGAAGAAGCACAAGCTAAAATCAAGATTTCTGGGAGAAATATCAATAACCTCAGATATGCACATGACACCACACTTATGGCAGAAAGCAAAGATGAGCTAAAGAGCGAGCCTCTTGATGAAAGTGAAAGACAGCGAGAAAGTTGGCTTAAAACTCAACATTCAGAAAACTAAGATCATGGCATCTGGTCCCATCACTTCATGGCAGGCAGATGGGGAAACAATGAAACAATGAGAGATATTATTTTCTTGGGCTCTAAAATCACTGCAGATGGTGATTGCAGCCATGAAATTAAAAGATGCTTGCTCCTTGGAAGAAAGCTATTACCAACTTAGACAGAATATTAAAAATCAGAGACATTACTTTGCTGACAAAGGTCTGTCTAGTCAAAGCTATGGTTTTTCCAGTAGTCATGTTGCATGTGAGTGTTGGACCATAAAGAAGGTTGAGCACCAAAGTATTGATGCTTTTGAAGTGTGGTATTGGAGAAGACTGTTGAGAGTTCCTTGGACTGCAAGAAAGTCCAACCAGTCAATCCTAAAGAAAACCAGTCCTGAATATTCATTGAAAAGACTGAGGCTGAAGCTGAGGTTCCAATACTCTGGCCACTTGATATGAAGAACTGACTCTTTGGAAATGCCCCCGATGCTGTGAAAGATTGAACGCAGGAGGAGAAGGGGACAATAGAGTATGAAATAGATGGATGACATCACTGACTCAATGGACATGAATTTGAGCAAGTTCTGGGAGTTGGTGATGGACAGGGAAGCCTGACGTGCTGCATTCCGTGGGCTCACAAATATTCAGAAAGGATTGAGCAACTGAACTGACCTGAGTGATGATCAAGGTATGGGCCATATGTAGGAAGTGCTATGTAGGAAGTGCTTCCCAACATTTTTTACATCTCTGAATTCATAAAATAATCATCTTTGTGTTACCTTCTGAAGTAAAATCAGCCAGCTGCCTCAGAGACTGAGAGCATCTGTATCTGGTCACTGTGGGATTCATTTGGGTCAGACTAGAGTGTGACCCAAATAACCAATTGGGAGGAAGGGTCTAGGAACAGTATATGACAACTCTTTACTTACCTCTGTGACACTCAAAGTCATCCAGTTCCTTATTTCCAGACTCCTTTTTATGCCTGTTTCCTTTCTTGAGTACTCTGGCACACATCTACTAAAACGAGATAGTAATCCAGAGAAGTGGCTATAGCTGCCCTCCCCTCCCCTCTCCAGTCCAGCTCATACTCTGCCCAAGACATAATTCAGGGTAGGACCTGGGGAAAAGGATGCCAGGAAATCTGATGCTCTGCGGGTGCTGTCTGCTCACTTCCCTCCTTGGTGGTAGGCATTTTTCTGAAACTCATTAAATGTGTTTGACAAAGAGGATTGAAGTAGAAAGTTTCTTTTTTTTTCTTTCCATGGACTCTCCCTGCCCCCATTCTACATGTCTACACACAGGTATTTTCTTAGAATTCTCATCACATTTTAATATTCTTTCTCTTTCTGAATCTTATGTAACTATTCACAAAACCATTTTTCTAGTGACTGTTTAAAAATGCAGTATCTGGTAGAATATGTGAAGATGACGACAGTTTAGTTGATTGGGCAGATGAGATTACAAATCTGTTTTGAAGGAAATGAGAGGTAGTAGGAGAAAAGAGGAGTTCCATTAATGTTTGCTTTAGTAGTGGAAAACAATTAAAAAGGCAGCGTCTATTTAACAATGAAGCTTCTGTCCCTTTCTTGCCCAAACTTTTTAGATTCCTGGAGATTCAATTGACTTTGATTGATAAACTGGGTGATCTTTCCATTGATATTTTAGTTTCATCACTCGATCAGAAATGTGATTAAAGATTTGCCTGCATGAATCTTTCTGCCTTCTTAAGGATTCAGATATAAACAGATTGCTCCAGGTTTTCTTGCATCTGAACATTTAAGACTCAAGTACTCTAAGAAATATTTAAAATTAGAACATCTTAGAAGTTTTAAAAAAAACTTGCCTTGACTCTTAAGAAAAATAAGAGTGTTAATCATCTCTCTAGATTTTAAATTCCCAACTCTGAGATTTAACTAAGAATATTTTAGTCTATAGCACCTTTGACTTGCACTGTAATAAGACAAAAACAAGGTGCAAGACTTTGTTCCATTCCCAGACTATATAACCTTTTAAATGTCTCAAGGCCTCATTCCATTCCCAAACTATATAACCTTTAAAATGTGTCTTTGAATTTTTAATATTAAAAGTAAAGGAATTAAAATATTCAGCCTTTTCTTTGAGGTGTGTGTGGGGTAGAGGTCACTTGACAAGGGTTATTTATTATAATTTAAATATTCTTCGACTTTATGAAAAGGTAACACTTGAGCATACTGCCAGTGCAAATATATGGCATTTAGTTTAAATAGGGAGTTTGCCTCTCTCTGGTTTTAGCTTTGATCTGAGTTGATGATACTAACTAAAATTCCTTCTCTAAGATATATGTATTCCAACTGGGGATAAAAGTGAATTATCCCAGATGAGATTTCAATAGGCTGCAAATAATCAACCAACAGTGATGTATTAGAAGGAATAAAAGGTTAGGCTCTGAAATCAGAGATACTAGATTTGCATACAAACCTTTCTGACATTGGGAAAGATTACATCTCTAGATTCAGTTTCTTCATCTATAAAACAGTAAGCATTAAAATTTCTACAGCTTAGCAGAAATAGAAATATTAAATTAAATATGACTAGCCTATAATAAACACAGTAAATGTTAGTGTAGCATTTGAGAAAATACATAGTACATGAGAAACTCAATGTAACTACAATATAAGGAAAGTTATCTAACATTTATTGAATACTTACTGTGAGCCAGACACTATTCTAAGCATTTTATATATCAGTTCAGTTCAGTTCAGTCGCTCAGTCGTGTCCGACTCTTCGCGAATTCATTAAATTGATTAAATGAATTAACTATAACTATGTTAATTTGTATCAACACAGTATTTTTACATAATGATTGCTCTTAATTCAAGGTCTCTATAATACTCTAGGAATCCATGGATGATTTTCAAGAAAAATACCAACTACTTGAAATATGTAATTCTTCAACTATGCTGTCCACATTTTCTAGAAGAGAAGGACGTAATACAATCAGATTTTCAAAGACGTTCTGAAAATCTCAAAGGGGGAAGAATCACTGATACAAATTTTTGCTTTGATGGCCTTTTCAAGATTCACAAAGTTCAGAAGACTTTGTGTGGGACAAGATTCACAAAGTTCAGAAAATGGTTAACTCCTAAATGTCATTAGCTTCCTGGGTTTTGTGACTAATACCATAGAACTTAATAACTCATCTCTGAAGACATTTTTCTCATTGTAAATGGATTCGTATTCACCCAAGAGTGCCCCACCCCATATATACTTCATTGTCTATATAAAGTAGGGGTTGCTGGGAAGAAAAGCAAAAGAAATCCTTCATTTTCCTTAACATCTGCATTAAGAATGGAAAAGTGAAAGTGCAAGTAGCTTAGTCATGTCCGACTCTTTGTGACCTCATGGACTGTACATTCCATGGAATTCTCCAGGCCAGAATACTGGAATGGATAACCATTCCCTTCTCTAGGGATCTTCCCAACCCAGGGATCGAACCCAGGTCTCCCATATTGCAGGCAGATTAAGAATGGAAACTTATAGGAAAAGCTATGATAGATCAATTCATTTTCCATCTAGATCTTCATTTTTGACCCTTGCGACAAGAACCATTTTAAGGAAGAATCTGGTGGTGAATCTAGTGGTTGCTCATACTGCTTTTTATCTCACACAGTTCTAGTTCTTATTACATGGTGGCTGCTCAAAAATTATTTTTTTAATTAACTTATTTTTTTAATTGAAGGATAATTTAGTTACAGAATTGTTTTCATTTCTGCCAAATATCAACATGAATCACCCATAGATATACATCTGCCCCTCCCTCCTAAATGTCCCTTCCACACACCCCCCAATCCCAGCCTTTTATCCCTAGTTTGTTACAGAGCCCCAGTTTGAATTCCCTCAGTCATGCAGCAGATTCCCAACTGGCTATCTATTTTACATATGGCATATGTTTGCATATTTCTCTCTCCACACATCCCATCCTCTCCTTCCTCCCCAACCCCCAGCTCAAGTCTATAAGTCTGTTCTCTATGTCTATGTTTCCATTGTTGCCATGCAGATAATTTCGTCAATACCATCTTTCTAGATTCCATATATATATGTGTTAATATATGATATTTGTTTTTCTCTTTCTGAGTTACTTTACTTTGTATAATAGGCTCTACGCTCATCCACCTCATTAAAACTGACTCAAAGATTTTCCTTGTTATGGCTGAGTAATATTGCATTGTATATATGTACCACAACTTCTTTATGCATTCATCTGTCAATGGACATCTAAGTTGCTTCCATGTTCTAGCTATTGTAAATAGTGTTGAAGTGCACATTGGAATACATGTATCTTTTTCAATTTTGGTTTCCTCAGGGTATATGCCTAGTAGTGGGATTGCTGGGTCATATGGTGGCTTTAATCCTAGTTTTTTTAAAGAATCTACATGCTATCTTCCATAGTGACTGTATCAATTTGCATTCCCACCAACAGTGCAAAAGGGTCACCTTTTTGCCACACCCTATTCAACATTTATTGTTTTTAGACTTTTCAATGATGACCACTCTGACTGATATGAGCTGATATCTCTTTGTAGTTTCAATTTGCATACGAAGTTGCTTCAGTTATATCTGACTCTTTGCAACCGTTTGGACTGCAACCTGCAAGGCTCCTCTGTGCATGGAATTCTCCAGGCAAGAATACTGGAGTGGTTGCCATGACCTTCTCCAGTGGATCTTCCTGATCCAGAAATCAAACCTAAGTCTCCTGCATTGTATGAAGATTCTTTGAGTTTTGATTTTAATTTCTCTAATAATGAGCAATATTGAAAATCTTCATGTGTCTATTAACCATTTTTTTGTTTTATTTGGAGAAATGTCTTCTTAGGTTTTCTGCCCACTTTTTGACTGGGTGTTTGTTCTTGAGTGAGTTGTATGAGCTCCTTATATGTTTTGGAAATTAATCCTTTGTCAGTTGTTTCATTTGCTATTATTTCAACCGTTCTCAGCAGTCCCTTTTCACCTTGTTTATAGTTTCCTTTGCTATGCAAGACCTTTTAACTGGGTCCCACTTGCTTATTTTTGTTTTTATTTTTATTACTCTACGATGTTAGATATAGAGGAAATTGCTATTATTTATGTGATAGAGTGTTCTGCCTATGTTTTCCTCTAAGAGTTTGATTTCCATTTTCACTTTATCTTTGTGTGTAGAGTTAGGAAGTGTTCTACTTTCATTATTTTACGCATAGCTGTTCTGTTTTCCCAGTACCATGTATTGAAGAGGCTATCTTTGCCCATTGTATATTTTTGCTTCTTTTGTCAAAACAGTTTTAATCATAAATGGGTGCTGAATTTTGTCAAAGGCTTTTTCTGCATCTATTGATATTATCATATGGTTTTTATCTTCCAATTTGTTAACATGGTGTATCACATTGATTGATGTGTGTATATTGAAGAATCCTTGCATCCCTGGAATAAAACCAACTTGCTCATGGTGTATGAGCTTTTTGATGTGTTGCAGAACTCTGCTAAATTTGAACCTATGTTCATCAGTGATATTGGCCTGTAGTTTTCTTTTTGTGTGTGTTGTCTTTGTCTAGTTTTGGTGACAGATTGATGGTGGCCTTGTAGAATGAGTTTGGAAGTGTTACTTCCTGTGAAAAATTTTTGAAAGAATTTTAAAAGGATAGACATTAGCTCTTCTCTAAATGTTTGATAGAATTCTCCTGTGAAGCCATCTGGTTCTGGGCTTTTGTTTTTNAGTTATGACCAACCTAGATAGTATATTCAAAAGCAGAGACATTACTTTACCGACTAAGGTCCGTCTAGTCAAGGCTATGGTTTTTCCTGTGGTCATATAAGGATGTGAGAATTGGACTGTGAAGAAGGCTCAGCGCTGAAGAATCGATGCTTTTGAACTGTGGTGTTGGAGAAGACTCTTGAGAGTCCCTTGGACTGCAAGGAGATCCAACCAGTCCATTCTGAAGGAGATCGACCCTGGGATTTCTTTGGTAGGAATGATACTAAAGCTGAAACTCCAGTACTTTGGCCACCTCATGGGAAGAGTTGACTCATTGGAAAAGACTCTGATGCTGGGAGGGATTGAGGGCAGGAGGAGAAGGGGACAACAGAGGATGAGATGGCTGGATGGCATCCTTGACTCAATGGATGTGAGTCTGAGTGAACTCCAGGAGATGGCAATGAACAGGGAGGCCTGGTGTGCTGCGATTCACGGGGTCACAAAGAATTGGACACGACTGAGCGACTGAACTGAACTGAACTGAACTGAAGTAGACAGAAACATAAAGTCTCTACTTGTACTATTGTTCTAGGCCCCACAGATGTTAGTGGTTGATCTGCAACTAGGAGAGAGGTAAGGGTAATAAAGAGAGTAGCAATATCCAAAATATCCTCCAATGACTGTCTTTCCAAATAAGGGGACTGCTGTGCCTGGCATTTGTGTGAGGACCATGGGGATAGGGAGGAACGCAAATCAGGAAATCCAACATATATGGAGGGAAGCATATAGACAGAGGAGAGATTTGGAAGAAACAGAGGGAAGAGACTTGAGAGAAGCTCATATAATTGTACAAATGAGATATAAATGTAAATGTCTCATTACTGAGTTTAAAAAGGAAACATCTTTAGAAGTTGTACTCCGATTGCAGGGGCATGTAACTTATTATATACTGTTTAGATTAAGAGAGTCATGGCACGGAGGTTGTTTTCAGCAGATGCTAATGAATAATAATTGCTATCTAAGTAATACTACTGTTGAGAATGACACAGTAGAATACCTCTTTATCACATCTATTTATGATGTCAGTGGACATAATATAATGGGAAAATATTTTATGGAGAGACAAGCACACATAAACCTTTCAAGTGAACTATCACAGTAGTGATCAAAATAAAATCATGTGAATAACAGTGAGGATTTGCCCACAGATATATCTGAGATTGCCTCCTAAGAATACTACTTGTTAGTAGAGAAATGTTCCACCTTTGTGAGACTTAATTTCATTTGTAGAAATAGGGATAATATATGACCAACCTAGATAGCATATTGAAGAGCAGAGACATTACTTTGCCAACAAAGGTCCGTCTAGTCAATGCTATGGTTTTTCCAGTGATCATGTATGGATGTGAGAGTTGGACTGTGAAGAAGGCTGAGAGCCGAAGAATTGCTGCTTTTGAACTGTGGAGAAGACTCTTGAGAGTCCCTTGGACTGCAAGGAGATCCAACCAGTCCATTCTGAAGGAGATCAACCCTGGGATTTCTTTGGAAGGAATGATGCTAAAGCTGAAACTCCAGTACTTTGGCCATCTCATGCGAAGAGTTGACTCATTGGAAAAGACTCTGATGCTGGGAGGGATTGGGGGCAGGAGGACAAGGGGACAACAGAGGATGAGATGGCTGGATGGCATCACGGGCTCAATGGACGTGAGTCTGAGTGAACTCCGGGAGTTGGTGATGGACAAGGAGGCCTGGATGGGATCGCAAAGAGTCAGACACGACTGAGCGATTGAACTGAACTGAACTGAAATTAGTTTGAGTACTATAATAATTAAATGATGTACATAATATCTTTATTATAGGGGCAGGAACAGATTAACAGTAAATTGAGTTAATTTTTGAGCTATTAATCTATTAAAATAAAAATCAGATCTTATCACTCCTTTGTTCATAAGTCTCTAAGGTTGAAAGTGCCCCATCACTAATAATGGATAAGCCAAGTTCTGACAATGCATAAGAGGCCTCTTTGCATTTTGCATTTTGGCTGCGCAGATTTCTACTTCACTCCCTTTCTGTCTGAAGTCATCTCTTCTGGCCACTGCCCTGGCCACCCAGGCCTCCTCACTGCTCCTCACTAAGGTCAGGACACCTGGATTTGTTTTTCCTTGGGTCATGCTTCCCCTGCATGTTCTCTCAGTGAGGTTTTCCAAGATTGCTTTATTTAAAATTGCAGCCTTCCTCCTGAGAAGTCTGTATCCCTTTGACTGCTTAACTTTTCTTAGTGTTGTTCATTGTGCCATTTACCATGACTTTATTTATTAGTGAATTTATTACATTCACTTTTTGTCACCTCAGTGCATAGTAATCTCCATGTAATGGAGGATTTGAGTTTATTTTTGGAAGTCTTTATATTCATGGTTCCTAGAACACAGTCTGGCCAATACTTCACAGTCATTAAATATTTATTGGATGGTGATGATATGTTTGATGATAAAGATTAAGACAGATGCATAGCCACAGCATCTACGTTTGTAATTGCATATCTTATTTGGGGAGTGAGAAGGAGAAACACGTGTTCCATAATATTTGTGAAGGCAAAGCTGAAAGCAAAAAGAGGCAGACAGCCTAAACTTCAGCCTCATTGATGTTATTATATAAATATGTGCCACATTTGCTGGAATATTGAATGTAGCACTTTAATATCATTTTTAAGGATTTGAAGTAGCTCAACTGGAATTCCATCACCTCCACCTGACCTACCCCCTGAGAAATCTGTATGCAGGTCAAGAAGCAATAGTTAGAACTGGACATGGAACAACAGACTGGTTCCAAATTGGGAAAGGAGTACATCAAGGCTGTGTATTGTCACCCTGCTTATTTAACTTATATGTAGAGTACATCATGAGAAATGCTGGGCTGGATGAAGCACAAACTAGAATCAAGATTGCTGGGAGAAATATAAATAACCTTAGATAAACAGATGATACTACTCTTAATGTTGTTTGTAGTGATGCTTCCTAAGGCTCACTTGACTTTACATTCCAGGATATCTGACATTCATTGTTGTCAATTAATGTCAGAGGTTGATATTATCAACCTCAATTGGTCTACCTGACTGTGGATCATAGTCTGAGGATAAATCTCTACCACGAGATTTCACAAACCACTTTTCACACATTTGATCAGTCACAGCACCTTCTTACACTGCACAAACCTTTTTTTTTTTTTTTGAGTTGCATTTTTACCTTTCTTGAAATAATAAAGTATAATATGCTGTAAATACTGCTTTTTTATTCCATGTTCAATATTAAAATGACACAAAAATGCATCAATTTTGAAAAACTTTTTTTTTTTAAACACATGCTGGTACAATAGCTGTCCCAATACAGTCTCACAAAATTGTTTTAAATGAAGTTAAGGATAAATAAGTACTACTTTTACTAGAGCCATCTTATGGAAAAACTGAATGAACATTTTGGCCACACAATAATTTAGCTTAAAGCCTTAGAAATCAGGTATGTAGAAAACTCTTATCTATTCCTTCAATATCAATTCTCCTTTTTCTTTCTATGGTTTAAGAATATAAGAGATCTCTTGTTGAAGTACTTGGTCTTTCACCTGTCACTAACACAAGGCTACTAAAACCTTGTACATCACTAAATGATGAGAGCTCTAGGAGCATCTCTTAACTGGATGGGCTTCTGGATGGGCACTAGTTACAGAGAAATCCAAGCCATGTTTTAGTTCAGTTCAACTCGATCACTCATCATGTCTGACTCTTTGTGACCCCATGGATTGCAACATGCCAGGAAATAGATGGGGAAACAGTGGAAACAGTGTCAGACTTTATATTTTGGGGCTCCAAAATCACTGCAGATGGCGATTGCAGCCATGAAATTAAAAGACGCTTACTCCTTGGAAGAAAAGTTATGACCAACCTAGATAGCATATTCAAAAGCAGTGATATTATTTTTCCGACTAAGGTCCGTCTAGTCAAGGCTATGGTTTTTCCTGTGGTCATGTATGAATGTGAGAGTTGGACTGTGAAGAAGGCTGAGCGCCGAAGAATTGATGCTTTTGGACTGTGGTGTTGGAGAAGACTCTTAAGAGTCCCTTGGACTGCAAGGAGATCCAACCAGTCCATTCTGAAGGAGATCAGCCCTGGGATTTCTTTGGAAGGAATGATGCTGAAGCTGAAACTCCAGTACTTTGGCCATCTCATGCGAAGAGTTGACTCATNAGAGTCCCTTGGACTGCAAGGAGATCCAACCAGTCCATTCTGAAGGAGATCAGCCCTGGGATTTCTTTGGAAGGAATGATGCTGAAGCTGAAACTCCAGTACTTTGGCCATCTCATGCGAAGAGTTGACTCATTGGAAAACACTCTGATGCTGGCGGGGATTGGGGGCAGGAGGAGAAGGGGACGACAGAGGATGAGATGGCTGGATGGCATCCCTGACTCAATGGACGTGAGTCTGAGTGAACTCCGGGAGTTGGTGATGGACAGGGAGGCCTGGAGTGCTGTGATTCATGGTGTTGCAAAGAGGCAGACACGACTGAATGACTGAACTGAACTGAGGTTTCCCTGTTCATCACCAACACCTAGAGACTGTTCAAACTCATGTCTATTGACATGATGATGCCATCCAACCATCTCATCCTCTGTCATCCTCTTCTCCTCCTGCCTTCAATATTTCCCAGCATCAGGGCCTTTTCTAATGAGTCAGTTCTTTGTGTCAGGTGGCCAAAGTATTGGAACTTTAGCATCAGTCCTTCCAATGAATATTCAGGATTGATTTCCTTTAGAATTGACTAGTTTGATGTCTTTGTAGTCCAAGGGATTTCCAAGAGTTTTATCCAACACCACAGTTCAAATGCATTATTTCTTCAACACTCAGCTTTCTTTATGTTCCAAGTCTCACATCCATACATGACAACAGGAAAAACCACAGCTTTAACTAGAAGGACCTCTGTTGGAAAAGTAATGTCTCTGCTTTTTAATATGATGTCTAGGTTTATCATTGCTTTTCTTCCAAAGAACAAGCATCTTTTAATTTCATGTTTGCAGTCACTATCTGCAGTGATTTTGGAGCCCAAGAATATAAAGTCTGTTCTGTTTCCATTGTTTCCCCATCTGTTTGCCATCAAGTGATGGGCCCAGATGCCAAGATCTTAGTTTTTTGAATGTTGAGATGTAAGCCAGCTTTTTCACTCTCCTATTTCACCTTCGTCAAGAAGTTCTTTGATTCATTCTTCACTTTCTGCCATAAGGGTGGTGTCATCTGCATGTATTACATTATTGATATTTCTCCCTGAAGTCTTGATTCCCGGTTCTGCTTCATCCAGTCTGGCATTTCATATGATTCACCCTGCAAAGAAGTTAAATAAACAAGGTGACAATAAACAGCCTTACTGTACTCCTTTCCCAACTTGGAACCAGTTCATTGTTCCATGTCCAGTTCTAAGTGTTCCTCTCAGAGGAACTATACAAAGATCTTAATGACCCATATAACCACGATCGTGTGATGACTCACCTAGAGCCAGACATCCTGGAATGCAAAGTCAAGTGCGCCTTAGGAAGCATCACTGTGAACAAAGCTAGTGGCAGTGATGCAATTACAGCTGAGCTATTTCAAATCCTGTAGAAAATAGATCTTTACCACCCAGATAATCATGATGATGTGATCACTAATCTAGAGCCAGACATCTTGGAATGTGAAGTCAAATGGGNTAGATCTGATTCAAATGTATTCTTTTTAATGACTGAGTAATACTCCATTGTGTATATGTACCACAGCTTTCTTATCCATTCATCTGCTGATGGACATCCAGGTTGTTTCCATGTCCTGGCTATTATAAATAGTGCTACAATGAACATTGGGGTACACGTGTCTCTTTCAATTCTGATTTCCTTGGTGTGTATGCCCAGAAGTGGGATTGCTGGGTTATAAGCAAAGTGACTAAGTTGATTTTCAATATCCAGTTTTTCAACTATTTTAATAATGTCACCTTTTTTCCAGAAAATGAAAAATATTAGAAACTTTAAAAATTTTCAAAAAATTAATACTAATTTCTTATTTTTATTAAGTAGACACATTTGCAATATTCTAAAATTCAAAAATATGTAAATGGATTGTAACATCAGCATTATCATGAAGTTTCAAAAGTGATTTGCACATGTGCCAATGCTGAAATTTTATTTTTTCCTAACAATCCCTTGGTTACTGTGGGATTACTGTAGCTTGAACAACGATAGAAGGAATCTCTACCCTCTAATCTGTTCAGTACTTTGATGTTAACACTTCAGTGAAACTATTTAGCTTTCAAATGTAAATTGAAATATCTTATTAAGTACTTTAAAGAGTACAACATTAAATATATATATATATATTTTGTTCACATATAAGTAATTCTCTATGAAGTACAATGTTTTCTTTGAAATTAGGGCTAAATGCTTCTAAGTTTACTAGAAGTTACCATTATATATTTTCAAATAGGGGAAATTTTTTGTAAGTAAAAATTTATAAGAAGTAAAATTTTTTTGTCACTGATAACAACAAAAAGTTATTTCCTATATTTCTTGATTGATCAATATTTATACTGTTATAATGAAATAATAATTAATCTTTTGATAATCTTCTGAAGGCTGCAAATTCTTTAGGCTTGTTATCTATGAACATAGGGAGTAAATCTCAGAATTTTACCATGGTCTTATACAATCTATGTCAAGCCAGGATGTTAGGACCTGGGTTAAACAAAGTGCTTTATCTTCCAGACAATTTTGTTATTAGTAGCTTATTATTTTGGTTGTTTATCTGGTTTGTTATTTGATCTATTGAGATTTTCTTCCATTTGTAGAAAAGTATGTAAAGAATCTCCCTTTTTACTAAGTTTTTTTGTGAAGTAATTTTTTGAAAGTTTCAAATAGAGAAGCCACTTTTTATACATTATTTATATTTCCTCATAAGTTTTCTTTAAAATTTTTCCTGTATTAAATTTATTCTTATACATGGCTTAAAAGTTCAGATAGATATTTTGAAAATGGCACTTTCTGCTTAATCCCTTCCAAGCCCCAGTTTCTGCCCATTCCCTAGCAGTTTCTTCTTTTAACTATTGTTTTGACCATTTATGTCTACATTTTCTATAATGTTCATAATATTGTTCCTTGATTTTCTTTTCTATGATAGATAGTATATCTTGCCAGTCTCCCAAAGAAGGAAGGGTTTTGCATTCACACACAAGCATTACATACTCTGACCCACACACAGGCATTTCCTTTTATCGATTTCCCCAATATATTTCTATGACACTTTATAGTTTTGCTTCTCTAAAAAGATATTATGCACAGTTGTGTCACATAGTATACAAAGCTTATATAATTCTTCCTGTAAATCTTTTTTGTATTTTCTGGGGTTAATAAATACTTTTTTTTGTTGCTTAGTTTTCTATGGCCCTATCATTAATTCTCTTGAATTCTTTATAAAAAATGTAAAGCTTATCTCATGATAGTCAAATACATCAGAGATTCTATTACTTCCTGTTGGAGATATTATTCCTGGACTCCTGGAAACCCTTGCTACAAACTGGATAGATTAGCTTCTGTGTTACTATCATCCTTGAACCTGCTTTCACTTTCATCATGGAATTGTCTTCATTGTCTTTTATGCAAACTGCAAACCTTGACTTTACCTTATACCACATACACAAATTAACTTGAAATGGATTATAGACTTACATGTAAGTGTTTAAACTATAACATTTCTGGAAGACAATATAAAAAAGTAGCAGTGATTTGAGTTTGGCAAAAACAAAAAAAATAAATTCATCAAAATTTTAAAAATTAATCAAAATTAAAAATATATATTATGAATACATTAAAATTAAAATTCATCAAACATTTTTAAAAAGTTCTTCAAAAGGTGTAGTTAAGAGAATTAAAAGACAAACCATATATAGGACAAAGTATTTGCAAAATATGTATTCAGTAAAAGAATACATAAAGACAACATAAGGAATTCTTACTACTAAATGAGGACAAATCAATTAAAAACAGAGGGTACAAAAGATTTAAACATACACTTCACCAAAGAAGATATAGAGTTGACAAAAGAAAAATTGTTCACCATCATTAGTCATTAAAAAATGCAAATTAAAACGAGAGTGAGATGTCACTATAGAACCAGTTATAATTTATTATCTCTCACATCCAAATTTGCCCTTCAATACCTACTCTTTAATTTTAGATTGGATTCCTCCAGAATTCTTGCTGCACATTGAGTGGGATGTTAGAATTTCTCCATAGAGGGACCTAGAGGTAACTGCAGGAAGGAGGAGCTAGTTTTGCTGGTTCTAGCTGCTCCACTGTTACTCAATGGTACAATGTGCGGACATTACGAAGTGCTCTGCCTAACCCTATGCCCAGAATTTGGGGTCCCTAAACAGACCTTAAAATGTGTATCAAAGTCAGTAACAAAAACAAGGAAGGCCAATAATAAATATTGGTATGAGGATCAAGAGAAGCTAGAGCTAGGATAAAAATGGATATCTTCTGCAGAAGTGAGTAGGTGCAAAATCTCAGATATTACCAGATGTAAGAGATTTTTGTTCCCAATAGATTCTTGAATGTTTCTCACTATATGTTAGCTGAGTCAAAACTATTTAAAGATTTTGGGTCAATAAAATAATTCAAGTAACTCACTTAGATTTCTGAAGCTACTGTGTGGTAGAAACTGAATTTGAACTTAGATCTAGTAGTCTATGAAATCTATCAACATCTCACAGCATTTGCCAAACTATATTTTACTGGAAACTGCTTTTACTTAATGACAGCAGTTATAATATGGCAGAGAAGGAGATATCATGAGCAGTTAAGCTGGGAAAATGCTAATAAAACAGCTATCTTTACTGTGGAAAATTTTAGGAATATACTGGTTTTTAAAAAGGACATGTATCCAACATATATTTCAACCCTTAACTGCTTTCATTAAAGGAGCATCTCTTGGGACTGCTGTTGTGTAGAACATAATTTGGAAATATTGTTGCCTTACAACTTACAACCCATGATGATGTCATAATAATTTAGTTCTTCATGCTCTAGAGTCATAGCACTGTTTTCTCAAAACAATTTCAAAAAGAAAACCACTGTTTACTTATTCCGAGCATAAGAGATGCAGTTTTTTTCTTTTTTTACTTCTGTGTGGTTTTATAATACTCCAGCCTTCCATAAACAAGCATGAAAATCAGAGTAACAGTTACTTTAAAAAGAATATCTACATGGATGATGGTTACTTGAGCATTTGCTAATTACCTTTCCTCATGAAGCTTTCCAGGATGCTTCCTAAGACATACTGAATGCTGTAGATCCTTCTATTACCATTGGTGCTTTGTAACTGACAGTTTCAGGTACTTCTGAGGATTTATAGGTTCACTCCACAATTTTTTTTTTTTAACAGCCACTTTTCCAGACCCTTCTGAAGTTCTCCACAGTAGTTATTTAAGCTGGCTTTTCTATTTTCCTCTTAGAAGTTTCCAAGTACTTAGAGATACAGTCTTTAACTCATGAAATCCTTTCAAAAAGTAATAGGTTTCAAGAGAGCTTGATAGCCCATTGAAGAATGTTAAGAAAGAGCTCCAGAGAATACAAACTATATCTGTTAGAGAATGTGGTAATAGTGCTTGGCAATTTTAAACTATTTCTTGGTATAAAAAATAATATAAACATATTGGAACTCAGGAAATAGAGAAAAAAATATATAATCTCATCACTGTGAGCCAAACATAATTAGTGTTTTAGAGTATTTCTTTTTTCCCTATGCAGTTTTACCCCCATTTTTACCCGAGAACAGTATTGCATTCTGCTATTTCACTTAGTACATGAAACTTTTTCTATGGAATTTCATGCTCTTCATAACTAGAACTTTAATGAGTCAAAAATATTTCAGTAATATATTTAATTATTCCCTTTTGGAAGCATATTTGGTTTATTTTCTATTTTCTCTGTAAATACTTCTGCAATAAGCTCATGGTGCATAAAGCTTTCCCCCTATATTTTGAACTCTTTATAATAGCTACTCTTAAGTGAAATTACTAGGTCAATGGACATGAACATTTTTATAGTCTTATGCCTATTATCAAATTACTTTCTGAGAAACTATACATTTTACAGTGCTACTGTGTATAAAACTCAGTAATTTAATGATAATCCTATTCTTAAGGCAACTGTCAAAGGTGTTAGTTTATGCATTTCTGTATTTCCACATTTTATTGATTTTATATATAACAGGAGATCATTAAAATACCGGTAAATAGAACTTAAAATCTTTTTTTTTTCCCTTCCAAGTCCACAAAATAAATATATTTTAAAGAACAGCATTTAATGGATACTTTTCACACACTCTTTCAAATGTGGGGTAATTGTGTTTTGTAGTAAAATAGATGTGCTTTAGAGATATATGCCCAGCCTTTATAATTCTCAGAGAGTTGCCACATTCAAGCTTCAGGTGAACTGGTGGATTCTTCAAGCCATGTTTTGTTACATTAGCTCTCTCCTCCCCAGCCAAAGCATATGGAAACTGAGACTGTTACCTGACCCAGTCAGATTTCCTCTTCCAAGACCTTGAACTAAGAGACCCAGAAGTCTTCACGCAGTCAGCATTTTCTTGGAAGTGACAGTTCATGAAGACTTAAGAAGGAGACTAGATGCTTGGAGTCCAAATAGCGGATGAGCAGCAAAAAGAGACAGAGATGCTGGAGAAAGAGACAGATGTAAGTTTGCTATAGTTTCTTTTGGCTTTTTCGTTCCCATAGTTTGTCCCAAGTATGACCAGATTATTATGCGTATCTAGTGCTATCAGTTGGAGAAGGCAATGGCAACCCACTCCAGTACTCTTGCCTGGAAACTCCCATGAACGGAGGAGCCTGGTAGGCTGCAGTCCATGGGGTCATGAAGAGTCAGACATGACTGAGCGACTTCACTTTCACTTTTCACTTTCATGCATTGGAGAAGGAAATGGCAACCCACTCCAGCGTTCTTGCCTGGAGAATCCCAAGGATGGAGGAGCCTGGTGGGCTGCCGTCTACAGGGTCGCACAGAGTCAGACACGACTGAAGCAACTTAACAGCAGCAGTAGCAGCAGTGCAATCAATTCAGTTTAGTTGCTCAGTCATATCCTACTCTTTGCAACCCCGTGAACCACAGCTCACCAAGGCTCCCTGTCCATCACCAACTCCCAGAGTCCACCCAAACCCATGTCCATTGAGTCTATGATGCCATCCAACCATCTCATCCTTTGTCATTCCCTTCTCCTTCTGCCCTCAATCTTTCCCAGCATCAGGGTCTTTTCAAATGAGTCAGCTCTCTGCATCAGGTGGCCAAAGTACTGGAGTTTCAGCTTCAACATCAGTTCTTCCAGTGAACACCTAGGACTGATTTCCTTTAGGATGGACTGGTTGGATCTCCTTGCAGTCCAAGGGACTCTGAGTCTTCTCCAACACTACAATTCAAAAGCATGTTCTTCGGTGCTCAGCTTCCTATAGTCCAACTCTCNATCAGTTCTTCCAGTGAACACCTAGGACTGATTTCCTTTAGGATGGACTGGTTGGATCTCCTTGCAGTCCAAGGGACTCTGAGTCTTCTCCAACACTACAATTCAAAAGCATGTTCTTCGGTGCTCAGCTTCCTATAGTCCAACTCTCACATCCATACATGACTACTGGAAAAACTATAGCCTTGACTAGACAGACATTTGTGGACACAGTAATGTCTCTGCTTTTCAATATGCTGTCATAACTTTCCTTCCAAGGAGTAAGCATCTTTTAATTTCATGGCTGCAATCACCATCTGCAGTGATNAGCCTTGACTAGACAGACATTTGTGGACACAGTAATGTCTCTGCTTTTCAATATGCTGTCATAACTTTCCTTCCAAGGAGTAAGCATCTTTTAATTTCATGGCTGCAATCACCATCTGCAGTGATTTATAATACTAAAAATCACTTTATCTCATGCCATGATCGTTCCAAGGATGACCAAAAAGAACAAAAATGGGTCATGGCCCAACTTTTGAAAACCCCCACCCTTTTCCACAAATATAAAATATCCCTCTCACTCATTAGAGTATGACATTAGCAAGCACATAAAAACTAACCAACCCCATACCTTGGGGGTGTTCTTATCCTTCAAGAAGGCCTGCACTTTGGTTTTAGTAAAGTGCATCTGTCTTTCAATAGACTCACTTTCATTTTACCTTGGATTACCTTTGACTTCCTTCTTCTCAAAGCCAAAGACCCTCACTTACCGGCCAGTTCCGGGGATTCATTCCGACGTGGGGCATGACCATTCTCTTGCTCCTTCTCCTACTGCCACAGAGTCAGTCTCCCAGCCATACTCGAGCACCGCAGCCTGGTGTTCCCTTGCCTCCAGGGGACACATATCCTGTGATATAACTCATTGTGGGATCAAGCTGAGACTGAAACTTTCTCTGAAATTTCACCCTTTCTTAGCTTACACCCCTTTAATACCTGCTTCTCACCCATCCTTACCACTCTAATCCTTCTTCTAGGAGCATTTACTTTATAAATCACTAGCACTCAGATCCTTAACTTCAGGTTAAGGATAATCCAACCTTTTGGATAATCTCTGAGATAATCCAACCCAAAACAATGACCTGTCTTGCAAAGGCCAGGGACAGAATAGATAATTATACACAGTAAAGTGAATGAACTGCCAACTGTCATTATGTACCACTTGAAGTTTTCAGGGATTGAGTACCTTATTCTAAAGCTTACCTGGGAAGAAAAGCAATTAAACCTTTATTACAGCTTTTAACCTGAAAAGCAGATTAAATCTGATATATTACCTATAAACCAGCCTTCCTACTAATGAGTGAAGTCTGTGCTATGTGTTCGCATTGAAACTTGTATCTCTTTTGTCCCCAGAATAATGTTTGATAAATGACACAGGCTATACTCTGATTTGAACTGTTACACAGTAATTATATCCTTACTCTGGGTAACATGCATACATGCTAAGTTGTTTCAGCTGACTCTTTGTGATCCTATGGACTGTAGTCTGCCAGGGTCCTTTGTTCATGGGATTCTCCAGGCATGAACTGGAGTGGGTTGCCAGGCCCTCCTCAAGGGTATAAAACCTGTGTCTCTTATGGCTCCTGCACTGGCAGGGGGATTCTTTCCTAAGGTCACCTGGGAAACTCTAATTCTGAGTAGATATAATACAAATAATCAGACAGTGAAGGGTTAGCTAAGTTATTTAACTATATATTAGACTATCCATANAGTTGGATGACATCACTGACTCAAGGAACATGAGTTTGAGCAAGCTCCATGAGTTGCTGATGGATGGGGAAGCCTGATGTGCTACCGTCCACGAGGTCACAGAGTCAGACATGACTGAATGACTGAACTGAAGCCATACTCAGAAATCAACTAATTCAGACCCTGATTAATTCAATTTTCCACAAATATTTACTGAATGCCAGTATGTGCCAGGCACTAGTCTGAACTCTGGAGAGTCAACAGTTAATAAAGATCCTAATGGAGTTTATACTCTAATTAGAATAGACAGACTTCAAAATCATATGAATCATATTCCAGAAAGTGATTGTGTTTGGAGATATATTTTTTAAAGAAGTTTTAAAGTTAAAATCAAGTCATTAGGGTGGGCCCTGATCCAATGTGACTGGCATTTTTATGTGAAGAGTAGTTTAGCACACAGACAAACACAATAAAAAGGCTATATGAAGATACTAGAAGATAGTCATCTCCCAAGGAGAGAAGCCTAAGAAGACATCATCCCTGTTGATCTCTTAATCTCAGATTGTTGGACACGAGAGCTGTGAGAAAACAAATTTTTGTTGTGTAAGCCACCCCGTCTGTGGTGCTTATTATGGCAATTATAATAAGCTAATACAATGAACAAAGAGTTACATACCAGGAAGTGAGATCCAAGAGCTCAGGGAGATACCAAGTCAGGTCTTAGGGGCCATTGCCATGAGGAATTTGTCCCACGTGCTGCAGTTATAACAGAGCTTATGAGAGATGGCCTTAGAAGCAGAAAATTAGCAGACCACTCATAGTGTCATGAACTCTCATTATTTCACAACATGGGCTTAGTGTAGATGTTCTGCATGCACCAAAGTCCCAGGAGAAAGGGCCTGCCTTAGCAAACAGGCTGGATATAAACCTGAGAGTTCTGAAAGTGGGAAGGGTCTGCAGTCCCACAGCTTACTACATATTTATAGATTAACCTAAGAAAGCTAGGGCATGCAGAGTTTCTCTAGGTAACAAGGAATATATCAATAAACTTCCTGACCAGGAACAATGCTAGAGAGTGTGTCTGCAAAGTATGTCTGCATATTAAGGACCTGGGAACAGCTTTACATGCCAGGAATAACATCAGACTGCATCAATCCCAGTGACCTAGTTGTTTGCTATCAAAAGTTGGAAGGAAATGAGCCTCTAGGAACATTTGAATTTGTCTCTTAACAAAGTCAAAGATGAACCAAGGGTTTCCTTGTGAACCACTAGAAACATGTTTATTTTTAGAGCAAGATTTGTTTTGTATGTGGTAGATATAAAATCTCTACTTAGTCATCCAAGTGGAGATGCTAGGAAGGGAACTAAATATAACAGTATAGGTTTGGGGAAGTTTCATGCTGCAGATTAAATTTTGGAAGTTATCAGCATAGTGGTAAGTCATAAGTGGTAGCAAAATTGTCACAAAAATGTGTGCAGATAAAGNGTCATCCAAGTGGAGATGCTAGGAAGGGAACTAAATATAACAGTATAGGTTTGGGGAAGTTTCATGCTGCAGATTAAATTTTGGAAGTTATCAGCATAGTGGTAAGTCATAAGTGGTAGCAAAATTGTCACAAAAATGTGTGCAGATAAAGGAGACAAGAGATCCAAGGGCTGAGCTTTGAGCCAGTCCCTCACTAGGAAATAGGAGAGATGAGGGGAAAATCAGTAAAAGAGGCTGGGAAGAAATAGCCTGTGAGCAGGAGGCAAAGAAGAATATGGGGTCCTCGGAGCCAAGTGAGTAAGATGTTTTAGGAAAGAAACAATGATCGGTGTTTTCTAGGATTGAAGATCTGGAATTGACTATTGACATTACAGTGAGTGTTCATAGGTGACATCAACAGGAGTGGGTTCAGATGAAAGGTAAAGGATGCCTGATTAGAAGAAGGTTAAACAATAATGAGAGGGAGGTACCTTGAGACAGGGAGCATGGAATACTCCTTCTAGGAGATGCTGTATAAAGAGCTGCAGAGAATTGGAGTGGTAGTGGTGAGAAAGTGAGTCAAGAGATGCTCTATACATCTTTGTATGTTTGTGACCATAATTCAAGAGAGGGTGGGGGAAAAAAAAAAAGGATAGTGGAGAAGAGAGAGAGAAATGCTGGAGTGATGTCCTTAGTAGATAATAAGGTGCACAATTGGAAAAACAGATATTTTATTCATGGACAGAGGTGCATCTTTACAAAGAAGATGTAATGAGCAGTCATTTTTAGATATGGAGGGAAGGAAAACAACTTTTAGTCCACTTAAAATAAACAATATTAAGTTATATTTTAAAAATAGGTATCAGATTATTGCTTTTTTAAAGCATTTATTGAACCAGATGGGCTTCTTTGGTGGCTCAGTAGTAAAGAAGCTCCCTGCCAATGCAGGCGATGCAGGTGTGATCCCTGGGTTGGGAAGATCCCCTGGAGAAGGGAATAGCAACCCACTCGAGTATTCTTGCCTTGGAAACCCCATGGACAGAGGAGCCTAGTGGGCTACAGTCTATGGGTTCACAAAAGAGTTGGACATGACTTAACAACTAAACAAAACAACATATTGAAACAGGTACAGCATAATATTTAACAGCACAGTTCAGCTGTCAATAGCTATATAATGTTTTTGGCAAGATTGTATAAGGTTTTAAACATAATAGTTTGAAGACATAAGGTGAATATTTGTTTTGTGAAACAAAAAGTTATAAGGAAAAAGGGAGAATGGCTTTTAGCAGAGCCTACCATGCTTTTTTCCTCTCAAAGAAGATGGATGATAATGCTAAAAAGTGTTCTCAGAACTCAATGAGATACTGCAGATAAAATATATCATGAATTGTCTAGTACACAGTAAGTTGTCAATAAATGCTAGTTGTTATTGTTAATATTATTTGTATTTCAAAGTCAGAGCATACAGTTACTGAAATGAGACAAGCAAATTCTGAATTATCAAAGAAGACCCCAAAGATCTTGTATTTATATGGCTACACGTACTCTGTGAACCTAGCCTTTGAAAAGTGGACTTCTCCGTATCTAGTCTGAAATGTGACCCCACTAGCTGCTTCCGATTTACTGCCAAATAACAAAGGCTTTTTGTGAAAACTCTACTGCAGATAAAGACCTCAGATTATAATGTTTTAATTATATCTATTAAAAATGTATATGTATCCACAGAATAATCAACCAGAATGATGACATTCTTAATCAATCATGTGTGAAACCATTTTCCAAAGCGTCTTTCCCTCAAAGGACACTTTGAAAGGCAACCTTATATCTTTAATTACTCAAGTAGTTTTTTTTTCCCCATCTAAAAAGGATTAACAATAAAATTGATCTTTTTTTCAGGTTAGTTTATAAATAGTTTGTTAGTTCCCAGAGTGTAGAGAGTGTGTCTTTTTAATCCTTTACTTTTCTTTACTATTGTGATTCCTGTGGAAGCATATAAGTTTCTTGATAGTAGTGGCAATATTGTCTTCATCTTGGTTTTCTAGGCACTGGCATCTAGCCTGATACATAGTAAGTGTCTCATAAATATTTTCATATAAAATTGAGGAAGTAGAAAGAACAAGGGGAAGTACCACTTATTGAGGATCTATTATGTGCTTAGCAAGTCTCTGACATTTAACATTCTCTTTTGTTTAATTAAAGATAAATGGCAAATGCTTACTTAGCAAATGATGGATGATGCTCCCAGAGGCAATACTACTTTCTACACTAAAATCTTATGAGGTAGACCTCTGTCTTCCTTTACACAGGCTCTGAGGAGTAAACAGCCTTACCACTTATAATTTAAAGATGTCATTTTCCCAGTTGGTGATTTCTACATTTCCTAAACTCTACTTTCACTAACACCCAAATAATCATAGGTTCTCTATATATAATAATAGTAAGTATAATGATAATAGTCATAGCAGTATTGACAATAGCTAAAATGCATTTAATGCTTTTTATGTGTCAGGTACAGTGGTGGTTGCTTTAAAGGTATCATTTATTTGCATCTTTACAACAGTCTTTTGAGCTAAGTACTATTATTTTCTCCCTTTGATAAATTAGAGATTTGAGTCTTAGAGGCATTAGTCACATGTGCATGGATACACAGCCCATAATTAGTCTAACGTTTTTAAACATAGGAAAAGTTCTAGGGAATAATAAAAACAACGAACATGGAAAATGGCCACAGAGTCAAATCTCCAACAGATTTACACTATATATATATATATATATATATATAATTTTTTTAAGGTGCTGGATTTTTTTTAAATTTTTATTTTTATACTATATTTTTCCTGGAAAAAGATATATCTTGCTTTTTACTAAATTTTTAAAATACTTTTAGATTTAAGGTAAAATTGTAAGAATAGCACAGAGAATTTTCATATATTCTTCTCTGAACTTCTCCTAATATTAAAACCTACATAATCTTGATACATTTATTCAAAGTACAAAATCACCATTGATATATTGCTGTTAATTAAACTACAGACTTTATTTGGATCTTACTATTATGCCCGAGAGTGCCTTTTTCTGTTCCAGCATCTAATCCAGAGCATTGTGCTACATTTAGTCATCACATCCCCGTTTCCTCAAACGTGTGACAATTTCTGCTTTTTCATAACATGCTTGAAAAGTACTGATCATATATTTCATATAATGACCCTCAACTTGGGTTTGTCTAATGTTTTCTCATGATTGGACTGAATGTGTTTTTTGAGGGAAAATATAGAAGTGAAATGTCCTTCCATTTCATTCTATTAGGGGGTGAGAAAAAGTGAAAGTGTGTCACTAAGTTGTGTCTGATTCTTTTCAACCCCTTGAACTGTAGCCTGCCAGGCTCCTCTGTCCATGGGATTCTCCAGGCACGAATACTGGAGTGGGTTGCCATGCCATCCTCCAGGGGATCTTCCCAACCCAGGGATAAAACCTATGTCTCTTATGTCTTTGGCATTGGCAGGTGGGCTCTTTACCTCTAATGCCACCTGAGAAGCCCCAGGAAATATATGCATTCTTACTAACTCAAGTATATACACACATATATATTTATTTCTTTATATATCTGTTCTTACTCTTATCTACAACTCTATTAGAGCCTCAAAATTTTCATACCAGTTCTGCCCTGCTAACCTTGTAAATTCTGTAACTTACAATGAGAAGGCTAGTTTTCATTATTTGTAATTTATTTACATATTTATGCAACTTTATGTATTAATACATTTAAAGTAGTTTCACAAATGCTAACCAGATGAGAAACATTTCCAACTAAAGTATGATGTTTGTGTATTTTTGTAGTTAGTCTAACCAGTAAAGACACTTTTTTCCAAATTTATTTACACCAGATTACTCCCCTACCTCCTTGAACCTAAAAAGTCCTCCTTTTCCCTTTTTCCCCATTTACCTTTTTTTTCTTTTTCCTCCTATTTTGGTACAGATTGGTGAAGCATTAGTTTAATCCCAATGAGATGTTCAAACCTACTGACTACTCTTATTCATTATCCTTCATTCTCATGTCCAGTTTCTTTCATTAATTGAGCCAAGTCAATTGTCTGATTTGTCTCCTGTTACAATGGATTAATTATAACTGCTTCCATCATAGATTAACTCAGGCTCTGAATTTTAATCCCTCTCTCTTTCTCAAATATTTCTCATCTATAATCAATTTTTTCCCTCTTCTGTCATCAATTCTTCCCTTTATTTTGGATTACAACAATAAATCTTAAAATACACCTTGGAGATTTTCATTTAAGGAATAATGAAGCTTTCATTAGCTTCAGATTGTCCCTATAACAACAATATAAAATTTCCATTTGGGTTCACAGAAACTTTTCCTAGAATTGTTTACAGTCACTGTCTTTACATTGTCACACTCCCCATGGATTCCCCAGTGTATCCAGTTTGAGTTAACAGGGAAATTTGGCCTTGGAATGTGGAATGAATCAGGGCAAAGACTAATAGAGTTTTACAAAGAAAATGCACTGATCAGAGCAAACACCCTCTTCCAACGACACAAGAGAAGACTCTACACATGGACATCACCAGATGGTCAACACCNCACTCTTGGAGTTCACCATTAACAGTACCATAGAGCCCTTAGAACACAGGGCTGGGTCGTCTGAGACCAAACAACTACTAGGGAAGGAGTGCTACCCCATCCTACAGCAGATAACTGGATTAAGTTTTACTTAACAAAGCCCTGACCACCAGTTCAATTCACTTCAGTCTCTCAGTCCTGTATGACTCCTTGCAACCGCACGGACTGCAGCATTCCAGGCTTCCCTTTCTATCACCAACTCCAAAAGCTTGCTCAAACTCATGTCCATTAAGTTGGTGATGCCATCCAATCATCTCATCCTCTGTCATCCCCTTCTCCTCCTGCCTTCAATCTTTCACAGAATCAGGATTTTTCCAATGAGATAGTTCTTTGCATCAGGTGGCCAAAGTATTGGAGTTTCTGCTTTGGCATCAGTCCTTCCAATGAATATTCAGAACTGATTTTCTTTAGGATTGACTAATTAGATCTCCTTTCAGTCCAAGGAAATCTCAAGAGTCTTCTCCAACACCCATAGTTCAAAAGCATCAGTTCTTCGGCACGCAACTTTCCTTATAGTCCAACTCTCACATCCATACACGACTAGAAAAACCATAGTTTTGACTGGATGGACTTTGATTTGAAAATAATATCTCTGCTTTTTAATATGCTGTCTAGGTTGTTCAAAGCTTTTCTTCCAAGAAGTAAGCATCTTTTAATTTTATGGATGCAGACACCATCTGCATTGATTTCAGAGGCCAAAAATTAAGTTTCTCACTGATTCTGTTATTTCCCCATCTATTTGCCATGAAATGATGAGACTGGATGCCACAATCTCTACTTTCTGAATGTTGAATTTTAAGCCAACTTTTTCACTCTCCTTTTTCACTCTTTCTCAAGAGGCTCTTTAGTTTTTCTTTGCTTTCTGTCATAAGGGTAGTGTCATCTGCATATCTGAGGTTATTGCTATTTCCCCCAGTAATCTTGATTCCAGCTTATGCTTCATCCAGCAAAGCATTTCACATGATGTACATTGCATATAAGTTAAATAAGCAGCATGACAATATGCAGCCTTGATGTACTCCTTTCCCTATTTGGAACCAGTCTGTTCCATGTCTGGTTCTAACTGTTAATTCTTGACCTGCATACAGATTTCTCAGGGGGCAGAGAAGATGGTCTGGTATTCCAATCTCTTTAAGAATTATGCACTGTTTGTTATGATCCACACAGTCAAAGGCTTAGCTGTAATCAATAAAG
Source organism: Neotragus pygmaeus (assembly GCA_006410875.1). Taxonomy (NCBI): domain Eukaryota; kingdom Metazoa; phylum Chordata; class Mammalia; order Artiodactyla; family Bovidae; genus Neotragus; species Neotragus pygmaeus. The sequence continues at coordinate 218,032 of SJYV01043047.1, read as the reverse complement.
CAGAAGTAGACATTTTTCTGGAACTCTCTTGCTTTTTCAGTGACCCAGCTGATACTGGCAATTTCATCTGTGGTACCTCTGCCTTTTCTAAATTGACCTTGAACATATGGCAGTTCATAGTTCACATATTTTTGAAGCCTAGCTTGGAGAATTTTGAGCATTACTTTACTAGCATGTGAGATGAGTGCAATTGTGCAATAGTTTGAACATTCTCTGACATTGCCTTTCTTTGGGATTGAAATGAAAACTGGCCTTTTCCAGTCCTGTGGCCACTGCTGAGTTTTCTAAATTTGCTGGCATATTGAGTGGAGCACTTTCACAGCATCATCTTTGATTTGAAATAGCTCAACAAGAATTCCATCACCTCCACTATCTTTGTTTGCAGTGAAGCTTCCTAAGGCCCATTTGACTTTGCATTCCACAACATCTGGCTGTAGGTGAGTGATCACACCATCATTGTATTTTGGGTCATGAAGATCTTTTCTGTATAGTTCTTTTGTGTATTCTTGCCACCTCTTCTTAATATCTTTTGCTCCTGTTAGGTCCATATTATTTCTGTAATTTATTGTGCCCATCTTTGCATGAAATATTCCCTTGTTATCACTAATTTTCTTGAAGAGATCTCTAGTCTTTCCCATTCTATTGTTTTTCTCTATTTCTTTGCATTGATCACTGAGGAAGGCTATCTTCTCTCTCCTTGCTATTATTTGGAACTCTGCATTAAAATGTGTGTATCTTTCCTTTTCTCCTCTGTCATTCACTTCTCTTCTTTTCTCAGATATTTGTAAGGCCTCCTCGGATAACCATGTTCCCTTTTTCCACTTCTTTTTCTTGAGGAGAAAGCTCTTTCTTTCACTACCTCCTGTACAATGTCATGATCCTTGTCTGTAGTTCCTCAGGTACTCTGTCTATCAGATCTAGTCCCTTGAATCTATTGTAATTTCCATTGTATAATTGTAAGGGATTTTATTTAGGTCATAACTGAATGGTCTAGTGGTTTTCCCTACTTTCTTCAAGTTAAGTCTGAATTTTGCAATAAAAATTCATGATCTGATCTACAGTCAGCTCCATCTTGTTTTTGCTGACTGTATATAGAGCTTCTCCATGTTTGGCTACAAAGAATAAAATCAGTCTGATTTTGGTATTGACTGTCTAGTGATGTCCCTGTGTAAAGTCTTCTCTTGTATTATTGGTAGATGGTGTTTCCTATGAACAGTGTGTTTTCTGGGAAAAACTCTGTTAGCCTTTGCCTTGCTTCATTTTGTACTCCAAAGCCAAGTTTACCTGTTATTCCAGGTATCTTTTCATCTCCTACTTTTGCATTCCAGTCTTCTATAATGAAAAGGACATCTGTTTTTGGATGTTAGTTCTAGAAGGTCTTGTAGGTCTTCATGGATCTGTTCAACTTCAGCTTCTTCAGCATTATGGTTTAGTGCATAAAANCTGTTATTCCAGGTATCTTTTCATCTCCTACTTTTGCATTCCAGTCTTCTATAATGAAAAGGACATCTGTTTTTGGATGTTAGTTCTAGAAGGTCTTGTAGGTCTTCATGGATCTGTTCAACTTCAGCTTCTTCAGCATTATGGTTTAGCGCATAAAATTGGATTACTGTGATATTGAATGGTTTGCCTTGGAAACAAACAGAGATCATTCTGTTGTTTTTGAGATTGCACCCAAGTACTGCTTTGGGGACTTTTTTGTTAACTCTGATGGCTATTGCGTTTCTTCTAAAAGATTCTTGCCCTCAGTAGTAGACAAAATGGTTATCTAAGTTAAATTTGCCCATTCCAGTCCATTTTTAGCTCACTGATTCCTGAAATGTTGATGTTAATTCTTGCCCTCTCCTGTCTGACCACTTCAAATTTACCTTGATTCATGGACCTAACTTTCCACATTCCTATGCCATATTGATCTTTACAGCATTAGACTTTGCCTCTATCACCAGTCACATCCACACTTGGATGTTGTTTTTGCTTTGTCTTCATCTCTTTGTTCTTTCTGGAGTTATTTCTCCACTCTTCTCCAGTAGCATACTGGGCATCCACCAACTTGGGGAGTTCATCTTTCAGTGTAACATCTTTCTGCCTTTTCATACTATTCATGGGATTCTCAAGGTAAGAATACTGAAGTGTTTTGCCATTCTCTTATCCAGTGCACCACGTTTAGTCAGAACTCTCCAACATGACCCACCCTTGTCAGGTGGTCCTACATGGCCTGATTCATAGTTTCATTGAGTTAGACAATGTTATGGTCCATTTGATGAGTTTGATTAGTTTTCTGTGATTGTGGTTTTCATCTCATCTTCCCTCTGAAAGATAAAGATAAGAGGCTTATGGAAGCTTCCTGATGGGACAGACTGACAGCGGGAGAAACTGAGTGTTGTTCTCATAGGTGGGGCTATGCTCAGTAAATCTGTTGCACTCAGTGCCCCCAGTTGGAGACTCCTGGACATTCACAGGCAAGTCTTGCCCACTAGAGCAAGATCCAGTTTTTCCCTGCCATCAAGAAGCTTACACAAACCTCTTAGAAGGTTAGGTAGAGAGAATAGGAAAAAGGAGTCCAGAATGGCAGTGGCTAAACGACAAGGAAGGAAAAGCCTGTGGAAATAGAACAAAGGAAGGCCTGAGGACCAGAGTGAGGACCTCAGGTAAAACAAACAGCACCCCTGGGTAGCCCAATTTACATAGGNTAGGAAAAAGGAGTCCAGAATGGCAGTGGCTAAACGACAAGGAAGGAAAAGCCTGTGGAAATAGAACAAAGGAAGGCCTGAGGACCAGAGTGAGGACCTCAGGTAAAACAAACAGCACCCCCCCTGGGTAGCCCAATTTACATAGGACAGGGCCAGGGGGAGGGGAAAAAATATATATATATATATGTATGTATATATATATAAATCAGAGCCAAAGGACTGGGGCTTTCTCTTGCACTTTCTGTTTCTCTCTACCTGCCCCGCCTTGCTCTTTCATTCTCTCTCTCTTCTCATCCCATAATTTGGGTCAGCTAGTAAAGAATCTGCCTGTAATGTGGCAGACCTGTGTTCCATCCCTGGGTAGGGAAGATCTTCTGGAGAAAGAAATGGCAATCCATTCAAGTATTCTGGCCTAGAGAATTCCATGGACTGTCCATGGGGTCACAAAGAGTCAGACACCACTGAGTGACTTTCAGATTCAGTTTTCAGTTTCATGCCTCGAGGATGTATTTCCCTTTATTTTCTAAATAAAACTGAGCTGTAACACTGATCTGTCCGAGTGCTGTAAATAGTCTGTCCAAGAGCTGAGACATGATCTATTTGAGAGCTGTTATACGCCAAGGGCTTTAAACTCTGTCACTTCAAATTTTTGTTGTGATGAGACAGAATGGAGGAAATTACACACTCCCCTGACAGCCTCAATCATAAGAGGGCAGACAGAAGAAGCAAGAAGAAGCACAGTCTCCCAATGGGTAAAACAAAAACCATATTACATAAAGTTTTTCATGATGAAAAAGCAGGAAATTATATCCCAGATGAAGAGATGATTAAAACTCTAGAAAAAACACTAAATGAATTGGAGATGGGCAATCTTCCAGAAAAAGAATTCAGGATAATGATAGTGAAGATGATCCAGGATCTTAGGACAAGAATGGAGGCAAACATTGAGAAGATGCAAGGAATGTTTAATAAAGACCTAAAAGAACTAAAGAACAAATAAACTGACGAATAATACACTACAAGGAATCAATAGCAGAATAACTGAGGCAGAAGAACAGATAAATGACCTGGAGGACAGAATGGTGGAAATCACTGTAACAGAGAAGAATATAGAAAAAATAATGAAAATAAATAAAGAGAGCCTAAGAGACCTCCAGGACAGCGTTAAATGCACCAACATTTGCATTATAGGAGTTCCAGAAGGAAAAGAGAGCCAGAAAAGGCCCGAGAAAATATTTCAAGAGATAATAGCTGAAAATTTCCTGAACATGGGAAAGGAAATAGGCAACAAAGTTCAGGAAGCACAGTGAGTCCCAGGCAGGATAAACCCCAGGAGGAACATACTGAGACCCATAGTAATCAAACTGACAAAAATCAAAGACAGAAATAAAATGCTAAAAACAACAAAATGACAAATAAGATTAAAGGGAACTCCCATCAAGCTATCAGCTGATTTCTCAACAGAAACTCTATGAACCAGAAGGGAATGACATTATATATTTGAGGTTATGAAAGGGAACACACAACCAAGAATACTCTACCCAGCAAGACTCTCCTTAAGATTTGATGGGGGAATCAAAGCTTTCCAGACTAGCAAAAGTTAAGAGAATTCAGCACCACCAAATCATCTTTACAACAAACGCTAAAGGAACTTCTCTAGGCAGGAAACACAAGGGAAGGAAAAGACCTATAGAAAATAAACCCAAAACAATTAAGGCAATGATAATAAGATCATAAGTAACAATCATCACCTTAAATGTAAGTGGATTAATGTACCAACCAAAAGACCCAGACTAGCTGGCTAGATGAAAACATGTACATTTGTGCACTTCCACCTACCACATCACTCTGCTTGGACCCTCCCCCACCCCAAACTGTATGTAATTATTTTATATTTTTAAGTTAATAATGTTCCCATTATAGCTTGCAATTATAATTATCTTTTATTTTTTGTCTGACAGTTGATTGTGAAAACTGATAAACATCTTTTACCCTTGTAATTATGTAACTATTACTCATTTAATACTTGTATCATGATTGGTCAACTCTATATCACCAAAACTAGTATCCAATAGAACAACCTGTAATTACTTTTTAAAATCAAGATTCATATCAGAATTATCTTGAAAGTTTTTGAAAAATATAAATGCTTAGGTACTGCTGTTTTTCTCCAGAGTTCCAGATATGTTTCTAATGAGCTGCTGCTGCTGCTAAGTGGCTTCAGTCGTGTCCAACTCTGTGCGACCCCATAGACGGCAGCCCACCANGCCTGGCGTACTGCGATTCATGGGGTCGCAGAGAGTCAGACACGACTGAGTGACTGAATTGGAACTGGACTGGAAGGTACTTTAAGCTTAAATGTTGCTAGTAAGACAGAATTTATCTCTTGCTATCCAGCCAACATGACAATTCAGCCCCTTTCTCCTATAGATCCTATAGGAAATACTCTTACTTATTCAGAGTAATGACAAAGCAACAGAAGCAACTCGTATCTCTTATCAATTTGTTTCTTAAGCACTTGTGAAAGCAGAGTAAGAAATAACAGGTAAACATGATATGATAAAGAAATAAAAATCTATTTTATACCTACACAGAGGCTTTAATTTTATTCTATATATTAATAAAATATAATACATAATTATANTTTCTTAAGCACTTGTGAAAGCAGAGTAAGAAATAACAGGTAAACATGATATGATAAAGAAATAAAAATCTATTTTATACCTACACAGAGGCTTTAATTTTATTCTATATATTAATAAAATATAATACATAATTATATAATAAACATATAAATACACATAAGCATGCATGTCTGTGTATATACATATGTGTATGAAGTGGAAGTGGCGGTGGTGGTGAAGTGGTAAAAACTCTGGAGTCAGAATACTCAGGATCAACTCCTGCTGTCACAGCTGAATGACCTTAGATGAGTTACACAATCCACTTAAAAATGGCTCCATTTCCTCTTTCACAAAAAGAGTAACTGTAACAGTAACTTCTCCATTGACTTATTGTGCAAATAACATGCAAGATTTAGCATACAAAAATTGTTTATCAGTTCAGGTCAGTTCAGTCACTCAGTCGTGTCCGACTCTTTGCGACCCCATGAATTGCAGCACTCCAGNAATGTTGAATTATAAGCCAGCTTTTTCACTCCTCTTTCACTTTCATCAAGAGGCTCTTTAGTTCCTCTTTGTTTTCTGCCATAAAGGTGGTGTCATCTGCATATCTGAGGTTATTGATATTTCTCCTGGCAATCTTGATTCCAGCTTGTGCTTCATCCAGTCCAGCATTACTCTGCATATAACTTAAAGAAGTAAGGTGACAAGGTACAGCCTTTATGTACTCCTTTCCCAATTTGAAACCAGTCTGTTTCTCCATATCTAGTTCTGATTGTTGCTTCTTAACCTACATACATATTTCTCAGGAGGCAGGTAAGGTGGTCTGGCATTCCCATCACTTTAGAATTATCCAATTTATTGTGATCTACACAGTCAAAGGCTTTGGCGTAATCAATACAGCAGAAGCAGTTTTTTTTTTTTTTTTTTTTTAATGGAACTGTCTTGCTTTTTCTATGACCCAATGGATGATGGCAATTTCATCTCTGGTTTCTCTGCCTTTTCTGAATTCAGCTTGAACATCTTAAGTTCACAATTCACGTATTGCTGAAGCCTGGCTTGGAAAGATTTGAGCATTAATTTGCTGGTATGTGAGAAGAGTGCAATTGTGCAGTAGTTTGAACATTCTTTGACATTGCCCTTCTTTGGGATTGGAATTATAACTGAGCTTTTCCAGTCCTGTGGCCACAGCTGAGTTTTCCAAATTTGCTGGCATATTGAGTGCAGCATTTTCACATCATCATCTTTTAAGATTTGCAGTAGCTCNTTTGTGTGTGGTGTTAGAAAGTGATCTAGTTTCATTTTTTTACAAGTGGTTGACCAGTTTTCCCAGCACCACTTATTAAAGAGATTGTCTTTACTCCATTGTATATTCTTGCCTCCTTTGTCGAAGATAAGGTGTCCATAGGTGTGTGGATTTATCTCTGGGCTTTCTATTTTGATTTTATGTGTATTGCTCAGAGTGAAGGATGGTGTGTATAGTGGCCTGCATCTCTTATGCCACCTATATTTACTTTGCAGGCTCTACTTTTATTATTTCCAAAGGGTCTGAAAAAAATATCTATTTGATGTACAGAAGCCCCAGTTTTTTTCTACCCCAGGAAGGAATTTGTATGCTTGAGAAAACAGTCCTGAGCCTAATGCTGTGAACGCCACTCCTGTTTTTGAACTTATCTTCTCTTGCCTGTTTTTTTTTTTAACTTCTGGTCTTTGATCCCTAGAGCATCTGTGGTGTTTTGAATTTCCAAAACAATTTCAACATAAAATTAAACTTTAACTCATCTTAATTTGGAAAAAATAAATAAAACATCAGCAGTGTTGCAAAACTGAACAAGAGGCTATCGCACCACTCAAAAGGTAATGAATGGAGGAAGATTGTAAGTTTTGATGGCATTTCTACAGTTGATTACACTGTGCCTGTGTTTGGAAGGCAGCGTTCTGATTAAGTATCTTGATATTCCTGGGTCACCATTTGTAGACATTCAGAAGCATGAAGTTTTAAATGAGAAGGAACAAGTAGAAAATACAAAGGGGAAAATGGTAAATTAGGTCTTTCTTGAGAACATTCCATTACCTATAAAAGGTATTTTCTCAAAAGTTTCTTTACACAGATATATATATATACAAGTGTGTGTGTGTGGATATGTGTGTGTAAAGCACCAACAGAAACCTGCTTTCTTAGTTTAAATTCTACCTAAATATGTTTAATTTTAAATTAGGTTTTAAAAAGTTTCATTTTCTCCATTGTCTTAGCAAGTCTCCCGCATATAACATAATCAAAGAAAGCAGAAAACAAAACAATCTCCTAATGCAAATTTCACCTATTATTTCCAGTTTTGCTTTTGTCTACTTCAACCTCCCTTGTACCTTAATATTAGTAGAAATAGCTATGTCAAGATTGAGCCTTCAGTAACCAGTCATTTATCATTCTTAAGTTCACATCACTGAAAGGTTTCAGAAGCAGAAGTTTCACTATACTGGAAAAAAAAAATCAATAAGACTCTCATTTTGTATAGAAGATTCATATCTTTTTGCTTCAAGTGAGAACTTCACAAAGTCTGAGAACCTATCCTGTCACCCCACAATTGTCAGGGCTGAACAAAATTTTCACCACATTACCACATGTACTTATTTTTATTTTTTTGAGGAGAAGAGGATGAGTGCACACAATTTACTGATTCTGAGTTTCTGTTCTCTTAACTAAAAAATCAATATTTGAATAGAGATGTGTGCTTTTGTTTTTCCCTTTCTTTTTCCTTTCAGAACTGGAATTGGAATATTACATTTCTGGGATGTCAGTAAAGCCTTGATGGGCTAAAGACCTGAATCACTTTAAATTGCAACTTAGTTGTTGGTTCTCAGTGGGAGAAGAGGCCCAAGATAGTGATTTATGCTGATATAGGTAGAAATATTGACCCCAGAGAGGCAAAGAAATCAAGAGAAGCCTAAGGAATAAGAAAAAAGGCTCTAAGGAAGGAGACTGGGTGTGACTGAATGTTAAAATGTGAAGGGTTTGAGATTTTACCTTACTTGCAAATGAAAAAGTAAGCTTTGCTCCAAAGGGAGACATTATCTTGATTATATTGTATAGTATACAAAAGTGCCCTCTGCTCCAGACAGAGACACTATCCTTCTCTTCCAATACTTTTTTTTTTTTTTTAATACAAACGTCTTTGGAAAGATATTTCAGANTCCAAAGGGAGACATTATCTTGATTATATTGTATAGTATACAAAAGTGCCCTCTGCTCCAGACAGAGACACTATCCTTCTCTTCCAATACTTTTTTTTTTTTTTAATACAAACGTCTTTGGAAAGATATTTCAGAAAAAAAGAAGCAGTAAAGCCTCTGTTTTCAAAATTTGATGGAACTTGAGAGACCAGTAGAGAGCTGTCTCCCAAAAGAGTGTGTGCAGCATCTGAAAGAGATCACACTGGACAAAATCCTTTTTCAGAACTTCTCCCATATTTTCATTATATTCTCAGAAATGTAAATGTTTCATACATCTGTATGTGGTAGATATTTTCATTTTGTGTTGATGATAGTATCATAAGAATACATGCATATGCACACATCTGTATACACACACATAGATTTCTTTCTCTGTGATATTCCTGCATTCAACTCACTGTAGCTGAAAATCGAAATCAACTGAGAAAATTTATTCTCTCTTTGAATAATTGTTAAAGTTCAACACAGGCTTAGCTAGCCCAATTTAAGTACCTTATTTAATTCCCTTTTATAAAGTGCTTTAAAAACAGTTTACTAAGGAATTTGGTAAAAACAAAACAAAACAAAATGCTGTACATATTTAATGTATACAACTTAATGAGTTTAGAGTTAATGATACAGCAATGAAACCATCACCACCATCAATGCCATAAGCTTATTTATCACCTCCTAAACTTTTTCCTTTTAGCTCTTTATTTTTATTATCATTTTTTGTTGAGTTTTATTTTTTTTGTCTGTACACACACCATAGTTTTACTTTTTATCATTATTTGTATGTGTGTGTGGTGAGAATGACCTTTCCAGTTGGCACTAGTGGTAAAGAACCTTCTTGCCACTTTTGGAATGTAATAGGTGCAGGTTTGATCCCTGGGTTGGGAAGATCCCCTGGAGAAAGGACATGGCAACCCACTTTAATATTCTTGCCTGGAGAATCCCATGGATAGAGGAACCTGGAAGGCTATGGTGCATATGGAGAGTTGCAAAAAGCAGGACACAACTGAAGCAACTTAACGTGCACGCATGTGGTTAAAACACTTAGCATGAGCTCTATCACCTAATAAATTTTAAATATATGATATATTATTGTTAACTATAGAGACAACGTTATGTAATAGATCTCTGGATTTATTTATCTTGAATAACTGAAGCTCTGCACCCTTTGACAATCACTTCTCCACTCCACCAAGGCTCCCACCAGCCCCTGGTAACCACTATTCTAGTCTCCGCTTCTATGAATTTACTATATTAAGTTACATACTTAACATCATATAGTATTTATTTTTCTGTGTCTGACATTTGGCTTAGCATATTGTCCTCCAGGTTCATCCATTGCTGTCACAAATGTCAGAATCCCCAGTTGAATAATATACAATAATTTCTTTATTCTTTCATCTGTCAATAGACATTTAGATTTTTTGTTCATATTTTGGCTACAGTGAATAATGCTGCAATAAATATGGGAATTAGGTATCACTATGAGATTCTGATTAAAATCCCTTTGGGTGAATGCCCAGAAGTGAGATTGGTAGATCTCATGGTAGTTTTATTTTAATTTTTTGAGGAGCCACCATACTGTTTCCTGTAATGGCTGTACTTAATTATATTCCCACCAGTAACATAAAAGGGTTACTTTTTCTCCTCACTGTTATCAATGCTTATCTTTTGTTTTATAGATCATAAACATCCTAAAAGGTCTGAGGCTATATCTTATTTGGTTTTGATCTACATTTATTTTAGGATTAGTGATATTGAACAACTTTTCTTATTAACTGTTCGTATAATCAGCCTATTTATGAATTTGTGTAAAGCAAAGGAACCTCCTTCTAGACAAAGGCAAACACGCTGATAATGTTACATACAATGTCAGAGATTACAGACTCCAAGAGACACATACACAGGTGTCTTCATTTCAACATTATTTTTTTGCAAGAAGAAAAAAATACATGTTAAATGTAGGAAAATTTAGGTTAATTGGCATTTACTAATTAACAAATGTTAATTAATGTTCAAATTTAGGACTTTTCTATGTAACAGGAAGATAGTAACATTTGTTTCACCCTTATATTCAGATTTTTTAAAAATAATAATTCATTTTCTGCCTTTGACCATAATGCTTTATTGGAGGTTCAAATTCTGTCCTTGATGTTATAATTTGGAAACAGATTTACTTCATGTTAGTATTGAATTTGCTATGCACATTTTAGGACAGGAATCACAGATTATCACTACAATGATCAAGAAGATAAACTAAATAATAAAGCAGACTGCCTGACATACAAAGAATAGTCTTGTATGAGCAGAATAGTGTGTGGTGATAAAGATAAGTGAAAACAGCTTCAGTGTGAGGTAATAATAAAGAGCAGTGGGGATTGTGACAAACCAGAGAGGGTATGAAAGTAGGTACTGCAAATCAGGTATGGTAAATCACTGGCCACTTTAAATGCTATCTCTGTATTATAAGATATTCCTTTCATTTTTCAAAATAAGATGCAAATACTTGCTTTTTGTGTGAAATCTTCAACTTTAAACATGTTTTTAAAACATTTTAAACATAACTTAAAACATTATATGTATTAAATGACATCCATCTATTCATCATATTTGGCCCATAGCATGAAAGAAACATTTCTTTTGGGGAGATTAAAATGAGCATACTTTATCTCAGAATCTACTTTAATGGTATGATCTAAAAATCAATATATAAACATATAGAATATTCACCATCCTATCCCTTCATTGTCCATCACCTGCTGATTCCTGTATTGCTTGTCTTGGTGGTGTTGTAATTATATTACCAACCTTTAATTGCTATTTCTTATAAGCAGTTAAAAACTCAGTTGTTCATCCCCTGATCCCCCAGTTTCCTTGTTTATTTATCTATACTATCTCACTTGTCTTGAACTTTTACTCTCAGGTTATTTCCCTCTTTAAAACTTTATCCATTCTTCCATTCAAGATCCATTTTCTCTATATAAATTTCTCTCTGCAAGAAGAATTTCTCGCTTTCTCCATCCAAGCATCCACAGTGTCCCTTAGTATACATTGTCATCATTGTTTTGCTGTATACATTGCTTGCATATTTGCACTGTGAACTTGGGTAAGTTTCTTAAGGATATGGAATAAGGAATTTGTTATGTCTATAGCTATATGCCTCACTGTGCTTAGCATAATACTTCATGTAAATTGGTACTTTTTACTATTGTCATTAACTACTTGGCTTAAAGTACAGCTTTAAAGGTAAATAAAGTGAAAAAGAAAATAAAAGAAGGAAAAGGAAGAGAGGCAGAGAGGAATGAGAAAGAAAAGAAAGGAGGGAAAAGAGAAAAGAAGGAGGAAGATGAGAAAGCAGGGAGGGAAGAGACAAAGAGGAAAAAACTGAATAAAGCAAAAACTAGCAAAGATGTGATACTGAGGTTACTTGGTCTTGGTGAATAAATCCCATGCTTTAAAATGTGAATATTTAAACACTATGGATTATGATTTTCCTGCTCAGGACCCAGATGACACTTCATAAACAACACAACAATGATGGCCTGGTTATTGTCGAGCTTCATGGCTTCATAAATACTTTTATGGAACATCCACTGGGCATCAATGTGCTTTTAGTATGTGTCACGATGAAGTAACCATGTAGGCTCTTCGTATGAGAGTTGTTAGAATACATTTGGGAGTAGGTTGGACAGTGGCATCTTGATTGAAGCCAAAATGCCCACAAGGAGCCGAAAGAGTCTAATGTCCATCTAAGTTATTTGCTTGCAGTATTCTGGTAACTCTGGTGTGATCCATGACAGATGTTAACAGTGAAGTAAAAACCCAGCAGCATATAGAAGCAACCCACAGCCACTCCTTCCATACTGTCACCAGGTGATTTTGCCCCCAGAAAAATCCATCCACATATAAACACTTTTGTCTTAACTTCAGATCTGAAAAAAAAAAAAAAGACAAAATTCCAGCTCAAAGGTTTTTCTTTACAAATAAGAGGTGCCATCAAGGGGTAAGAGATTAACATTTAAATCAAATGGTACCAGTTATCTGTTTGTTTGATATTGCATTAGCTCAACAACATGTAGATGTAACTGACTGACTGAAATTCCCTGGTAAAGACCTGCAGTGGGCCTGGGCATGCCTGCTTTGTAAGGAGAAGCTTTATCACTTCATAGATAATCACACTCCACTCTCAAGGCACCAGGAAGAAATCAGAAGAAAGACCAATTTAGGGAATCTGTGAAAGTTCTTTTGGGGATTGATCATGCCCTGCTCTTCTTAATGTTTAAGTTTCTGTTGTCTAAAACCTTAACTATGAGAAATTATTATTCCTTGGTTAAGAATTTTACAACAGTCTTCAGTTCTTTAGCTGGAAGGAACTTCACTGATTAGGTTAGATTTTCATCTCTGATCCTCTATCATCTTCCTTCTTTGGCTTAAACAGTGGGGTTGAAAATTACGTAAAATATCCTAGTAATTTTTTCTGTTCGAATGATCTGAAAATGGGTTGATTCACCTTAAGTGTGAATTGTAATTGATACTCAGTAGAAAATTGCTAAATTGAAAACATGACTGAATGACATTAACTTCACATAATCTGCTTTCTCAAATTATTTTAGTCTTAGCTATAGTGACTCAGAAATTGTCAGGATAAAACTGGTTCGGTATTTTCTCCCCACTTGTAGGGGTGAAATTAACTGATTCTGTGGTAGTTAACAAAGCATCCCTTGCACTTGACTTACTCAACTATCTCAAAGGGAAACTGAGAATTTCAAAGATAGATAATATATAAATGCTTGACTAAAATATGAAAACCTTACATGAAACACATGTTTTAAAAAGGAAGCCAGTGGCAGTCAGGACTGATGGGAAGTGGTCTAAAGGAAAGAATTTGTTGTTATTGTTCAGTCACTCAGTCATGTCCGAGACTCTTTGTGACCCCATGGACTGCAGCACACCAGGTCTCCCTGTCCTTCACCATCTCCTGGAGCTTGCCCAAACTCACGCCCATCGAGTCGGTGATGCCATCCAACCATCTCATCCTCTGTCGTCCTCTTCTCTTCCTTCCATCAATCTTTCCCAGCATCAGGGTCTTTTCTGAATAAATCAGCTCTTCTCATCAGGTGGCCAAAGTATAGAATAAAAGAAAAAACAGATTTTATTCATCACTTAAAATATACCAGGCTTTATACTTTGCACTAAATATTATTGTATTAACATTTTCAACATCAGTACACAATAACTATTGTCATATTCCTCTTCAGATGGCAAAATATCAGGTCCAGAGAGGTAAAACAACTTGCTGGAAGATCACACAATAATTTGGTGTAAGGGCAGAAAACAGCCCTGATGTCCTAAGTTTTAAATCCCAAACTATTTTACTTTATCCCTCAGCTATTAACAATTATATATTTTTTAAATATATATCTTTATCTCTACAGTTTTACTATGAAGAAAAGATAGTAAAACAAAATAATAATGTAAGTAAAATAAAGTTATTGACCTGGCAAGTCATTATCATATGGCTCTTCATTACACCTAATAGCTCCTTCCAGTAACAGGTTTTTGACTAATGTTGAACCAGATTTAGCCATTTATCTTGTCTCTTTCTTCTCCATCCCTTTCTGCCCCAGGATAGCTTCCCTCTACTCTACTTTAACTTTAAAATGTACTTGATCTTTATAAACAACACATTTTCAATCTAGTCTCTCAATAGAGAAATAATTTGACATAGATTGAAAAATAACAGAAGACAGTTTTTTTGTTTTGTTTTGTTTATTACATAAAATAAAATGAGACTAGGCTTTAACAGACTATTGGGACAAAAAATAGTTTGTTTGAAGTTTGTTCACCAGCATGCCTTAATTCTCTTCAATCTCTAACATATCTAGTCACTTTATGGGGTTTTTTACATTTATTTTTCACTTGAAACAGGAATAACTTCTATCCTCTATCATAGCCTTCTATGTTTCTTTGGTCTCAGACACAGAAATTGGCTTGAAAAGCACAATTCTTGAAATAGAACAGGCCTATCCATAATGCCTATTAAGGTAATGTCCTTAGCCAGACAGCATCATTCATAACCCTGTCAGTGAGGCTGACACAGTTCCATATCTGCAGCTTCAGTTCACCAATGTATGCAGCCAAAGCCAATGACTTAGTCAGAAATCTCACAAGGAACAATGAACACACACTCACACACACACAGAAAAAAGAAATAGATGTAGATAGAAGTGCCCATATAGTGAGAATCAGACCAGTGATGATATAACTAACTTGAGAAATAAAAATCCAGGGAAACAATCAGGTCAGGTCATGATTTAGTGCTTCAAGGACAAGAGAGAAACAAAATATGTCAGAAGATTTAGGTATGCAGTTCTTACATGGTCTTCACATCATTTGAACTCAGCATGTACATTTACAGGAAATTCTTGCCCAACTAAGAGTGTGTACAAAATGAGTACTTGATAAAATAGTTTAAAATTAATAAAGAGGAGTGATATGTCACTGGGTATCTACTGGCTAGTTAGCCTCTGAGAGACTTAACACAGAGAGGGAGTGTTTCAAAAATAAGCTTTAATTTACCTCTTAAGGAAAATATTTAATGAAAATTAATAGCTATAAATAATTATGCTCTCATTTGCTTTGTTTCACAGTATGATTAAATGTGCAGAAGGCAATGGCACCCCATTCCAGTACTTTAGCACAATATGCTTGAAGCACAGTGAATGATTAAGAAGGATATAAAAGTGGGGTCCTTCAATGTTGCCCTTAATCAGAAGAAACAATTAAAACTGGACAGGACTGGTTTCAAACTGGCAAAGGAGTCACAGGTGTATGGACAAGTTAAACCTTGTCCATTTAACTTATATGCAGAGTACATCATTCACAATGAGTGATTAAGAAGGGTTTGTTAAGGTATAAAAGAGATCAAATATGTCATGTAGAGATCCAGTAGCCATGTTTGAATGTGAGAGTTGGACTATAAATAAAGCTGAGGGCCAAAGAATTGATGCTGTTGAACTGTGATGTTGGAGAAGACCCTTGAGAATCCCTTGGACTGCAAGGAGATCCAACCAGCCCATCTTAAAGGAGATCAGTCCTGAATATTCATTGGAAGGACTGATGCTGAAGCTGAAACTCCAATACTTTGGCCACCTGATGAGAAGAACTGACTCACTGGAAAAGACCCTGATGCTGGGGAAAGATTGAAGGCAGGAGTAGAAGGGGATGACAGAGTATGAAATGGTTAGATTGCATCACCAACTTGATGGACATGAATTGAGCAAGCTCTGGGAGTTGGTGATGGACAGGGAGGCCTGGCATTTTGCAGTCCATGGGGTTGCAAAGAGTTGGACATGATTGAGCGACTTAACTGAATTGAACTGAAAAGAGATCAAATTGCCAGTATCTGCTGGATCATAGAAAAAGAAAGGGAATTCCAGTACTTACTTCTGCTTAATTGACTATGCTAAAGCCTTTGTGTGGATCATAGCAAACTATGGAAAATTCTTAATGTGATGGGAATACTAGATCACCTTACCTGCCTCCTGAGAAATCTGTATGCTGGTCAAGAAGCAACAGCAAGAACTGGACATGGAACTATGGACTGGTTCCAAGTTGGGATAGGAGTACATCAAGACTGTTTATTGTCATCTTGCTTATTTAATGTATATGCAGGATACACCATGCAAAATGCCAGACTGGATAAGCACAAGCTGGAATCAAGATTACATGGAGAAATATCAATAACCTCAGACATGCAGATGACACCATCATTATGGCAGAAATTGAAGAGCAACTAAGGAGCCTCTTGATAGAAGTCAAAGAGAAAAAGCTGGCTTAAAACTCAACATTCAAAAAACTAAGATCATGGCATCAGAGTTGGACTATAAAGAAAGCTGAGCATTGACAAATTGATGCTTTTGAACTGTGGTGTTGGAGAAGACACTTGAGAATCCTCTGGACTGCAAGGAGATCCAACCAGTCCATCCTAAAGGAAATCAGTCCTAAATATTCATTGGAAGGACTGATGCTGAAACTGAAACTCCCAATACTTTGGCCACCTGATGCAATGAAGTGACTCATTGGAAAAGACCCTGATGCTGGGAAAGATTGAAAGCAGGAGGAGAAGGGGATGACAGAGGGTGAGATGGCTGGATGTCATCAAAGACTCGATGAACACAAGTTTGAGTAAGCTCCAGGAGTTGGTGATGGACAGGGAGGCCTGAGGTGCTGCAGTCCATTGGATCAAAAAGAGTCAGACATGACTTAGCAACGGAACTGAACTGAGCTGGTTTTTATTTACTTCCTCACTGCAGATACCTTATAAAAACTGTCAATATAAATAAATAAATAAAAGCATAGTGTGAGAGTTGAGTTATGAGTTAATTTTTATGGGGGCTAAATGAGACTTTATATTTTTGGGCTCCAGGATCGCTGCAGATGGTGACTGCAGCCATGAAATTAGAAGATGCTTACTCCTTGGAAGAAAAGTTATGACTAACCTGGATAGTATATTCAAAAGCAGAGACATTACTTTACCGACTAAGGTCTGTCTAGTCAAGGCTATGGTTTTTCCTGTGGTCATGTATGGATGTGAGAGTTGGACTGTGAAGAAGGCTGAGTGCTGAAGAATTGATGCTTTTGAACTGTGGTGTTGGAGAAGACTCTT
>SJYV01043047.1:170553-200669 GCA_006410875.1 Neotragus pygmaeus | reverse complement strand
GAAGGCTGAGTGCCGAAGTATTGATGCTTTTGAACTGTGGTGTTGGAGAAGACTCTTGAGAGTCCCTTGGACTGCAAAGAGATCCAACCAGTCCATTCTGAAGGAGATTTCTTTGGAAGGAATGATGCTAAAGCTGAAATTCCAGTACTTTGGCCACCTCATGTGAAGAGTTGACTCACTGGAAAAGACTGATGTTGGGAGGGATTGGGGGCAGGAGGAGAAGGGGATGGCAGAGGATAAGATGGCTGGATGGCATCACGGACTCGATGGACATAAGTCTGAGTGAACTCCAGGAGTTGGTGATGGACAGGGAGGCCTGGCGTGCTGCAATTCATGGGGTCGCAAAGAGTCGGACACGACTGAGCTACTGAACTAAACTGAACTGAAATGAGACTGTCAAATAGCTCTCAGGAACTGCTCCAAAGAGGTAGGGAGAGGTCACTATATATGTGATTTTAGTGAAGAGGCATAATTACAATCAAGCACACATTTTGGCAGATGGTTGCTGCCAGTCACATGAGCAGATGTCTCTGTTAACAATTTTAGTCCTTTTCTAGATATGAGAAGATAAATGAATTTGAGCTTACAAAGTCTTCTAAAATATCTATCTGAAGTCTTGTTCTGCCAATTTTTCCCAGACCACAGAGAGCCTCTTCCCTGACCTCAGCCCTGAACTCCTCTCAGGGTCTGTTGAAGATTGGCAACTGCAATGGTGACTTCATCCCTGTAGAGGCAGCTCGTGAAAAATCATTTTTTGTCCATAAAACAATACACCAGATATTAAAGTGATTAATATTATGTTGTATTATATATGTGCATATCTATACTATCACAAGTCACCAAAAGAAGGTTATATAGTGTTTCTAAAACTTAATTTCATATAAAAATATATCAGTGTATTTTTCTTTATCCCTCTATTACTTTTTAAAGTTATAAATCAATATAACTTTTTCAAATTATTATAACTAACAGTTATACAAAGCTCAATTCAACAATGTAAAGAACTACTTAGGCATGAATAAATTTAGAAAAAAAAAACAGAATAATCTAATACATATGTTCTAATTTTGAAAACTTTTAAAGACTAGTATTATTCAAGTTTCTATTGGTTTCATTTCTAAAATGTTTTTATTTCACTCTGATATTTCATGTTGCGTGTTTTTTTAATCAAAAAATGGAATTTTTGTTCTTCATGTATCATAAACTTATACAATGTTATGTCAATTATATCTCAATAAACCTGGAAAAAAAAACCAAATCACAAAATAGAAGCATTCATTTACCGACCAAATAGTTAGATAGTACCCGGTGTTACTGCCTGTGAATTTGAATGTGTAAAATGGAACTTTGAATTATTATGGGATCATTCAGGGAGTGATTTGGTATTTAGGTCACTAATTAGAGTTATAATTACACTCTTATCTTCAACTTTACATCTTTCAGGTCTTTGGAATTTAGGTCTTTGTAGTTGGTCACTTTTGTTGCTGCCTGTCAGGAAGAGAGAGTGTATTTATGTATAACAGGTTCATTACATTCCCTTGTAAGGAAAAGTCATTTAGCTTTTCTCTCGATATGCCAAAAGCTCTTTAAATAAGACTATGTTACATCTCCTATCCCATTATTTTATAACTAGCTTCTCTATATCTCCAAATGGACTCTGAATTCTGGAAGGACACTCTAAGTTGCATTTGTCTTTGGTTATTTAGGACCTAAAAATGTACCTGAGATACTTAGGTCGCTCAATCTTTGTTAAATAAAGGAATATTTAAAGTACTTCAGTTTACATTTATGAATAAGATATTTTATAAGTTCTCATAACTGATTATCCTTCACTGTAGTGTGACAGACAAGTTACTGATTGAATAACTGCTTTCTGAGGGTGTTTCTTTTTTTTTGTCTAAGCTACATGTTTGGATTTCATACACTCACCCAGAGAGGGCTTTATTTTCATCCCATCTCAGAGAAGATGAGATACTTAGAACATATCAATGTTTCTAATAAAAAGAAACAAAAGGAAATTACACAATTGAGTATATCTCAAAATATTTTAAACAGTTGCAGAGTATAAAGGACAAATAAATATGGTTAGATGTGATATTTTATTTCAGATGAAGAGAGGTTTTTCTTCCCTCACACCAACCAATTTTCCAATTCTTCTAATCAATGGGGTGTCATACAATTCAACTTAATTCTGACATTAACTACACAGATTTCCTATTGGATCCCAAAGATTTAAGAGTCCAGTCCCATAAAACTGTCCTAACTTCAGGCACAGCTGCAAGCATCAAGTCCTGAGTTTATCCACACTTCTACTTGGCTACAAAACCAGAGATACCACCCCCGGTTCATAATTTGCTAAAATGACTCATAAAACTCAGGAAAATGCTATACTTAAATATTACAATTTATTATAGCTGATAAAAATGAACATCCAGGTTAAGAGGTATATAAGAGGAAGACCAGAGGGTCCTGAGCTCAGAAACATCTCTCCCCTGCTTTTGGGATGTGTCACCGTACAGAAACGTAGATGTGTTTGCCAATTGGTAAGCGTGTTAAATCTTGTCATTTGAGAGTCTTTAATGGAGGTTTCATTGCGTAGGCATGATTGTGATTGAGACTGGTGATTAACTCAGTCTCTGGTTTCTCTTCCCTCTCAGAGGCTAAGGGCTGCAGCTGAGAGTTCAAGCCTTAGACTAAGTGTTGTTCTTCCTGGTGGCCAGCCCTCATCCCGAAGCTTTCTTAAGAATCCACCAAAAGTCACTTCATTAGAACAAAATACAGTTTGATCATCTTATCCCTGAGAAAATTCCAAGGGTTTCAGGAGCTCTAAAGGTGTCAGGAGCCAAGGATAAAGACCAACTATTAATATATTTTTTTTTCTTTTTATACCACAGATGACAAGGAACTTACTACTGTGGAAAAATAATTTTACGGAAAAAAAAAAAAAGTGAGTGGTTGGAATGTATAAGGATTCAAGCTCCAGTCCCATTCCTTACCAGCTATATGTTCTTACACTGTTTAGTGCTTGGTATCCTCATTTATTAAAAAAAAGAAATACGCCAAGGTAAATGACTTATGGTATATAAAACATAGAGCACAGAGCTGGTACATGTCAAAGCAAACATTCAGTTAGAGAGAGTTATTATTTGAGTCAGTTGTCTGCAAACATCTTTGAAGGAAAAACTATTTTATGCTTTACAGATCATTGAGTTTCTGTTGCAACAACTCAACTCTGCTACTGCAAAGTGAAAGCAGCCACAGACAAATGAGCAAGTGAGCATGCCTGTATTACCCAAAAACAAAACAAAACAAAACACACCTTTATTTACAAAAGCAAGGTACAGTGCATATTGCTCCTGCAGGCCACATATTGTTCAGATCCCTAATTTGTATGATGCAAAGTCAGAATTAAGATTGCATATTAATTCTAAATTTAATCATTTACCACATAAAATGCAGTTTGTTAAAAGAACTGTGTATTATGTCCTCAAACTCTGGTGACTTGATATTCAGGGTTGAATTGTGTCCCTCCAATAAAAAGATGTGTTTAAATCCTAAACCCTCAGTTCCTCAGTATGTGACCTTTTTTGCAAATAGAGTCTTAATAGAGATAATCAAGTTAAATAAGGTCATTAGAGTGAGCCCTAATCTATTATAATACAGCCAGTGTTCTTATGAAAAGGGGAAATTTGAACACAGACACACACAAAAGGAAGGTGATATAAAGAGAGGAAGGGAGAAACTAAGTGATGCTCAAAGCTACTGGAAGCTAAGGTAACACAACATTTCAGGAGGGACAGAAAAGCCAACCATTTTGCCAGGCCAATTAAATTCTGCTTAATAGACATCTGGAAACTAGGTTGTATCTCCTGATCAGTTTTCTTTTCTAGTTACAAGAACCTGAGGGCGAAGAGTTGCACAAAGTCTTTGTCTCCTCACCTTAGCTCCTGCAGTGACAGGGCAGCTGGGATTTGAGCGTAACTTTGAACACCTGTCAGTGAGGTGCGAGCCTCTGACAGAAGGCTGGTGAGGAGCAGCAGCAGAACCTAATAAATTTCCAGGCCTCCTGCCTGGGACCAGCTTTGCTACCTACTTTATTTTGTAAGGAGGAAATATATTTAAATTCATAGCATTGTTTCATTTGCTCAAATAAGCAAAAGCCTCCTCCTGAAGGAGCCATATCTCTTTCCGAATGACAGTTTGATATTTATTAATATATCATTATGATTAGTTTCATAGTCTTACTCTGATTTCAGTCTCTTGTTGGGATATAAAAATTTCATATTCTTGCAAGAACTGCTACTTTGACTGGACATAATGACAAATACTGATTCCACTTTTCCCTATGTTTTAATCTTAATAGCATTGAAATTTTGTATATTCAAGAAGATGCTTCTTAAAATCCATCACTATTTGATGGTCTCTGCTGATTTGGAATGATCAAGTCAATATCCAGCTTGTTCGTGTTTAAATTACAATTAGAAATGTAATGTGGTTACTAAGCATCACATATGCTTTGAAATTGGGAATGAATGGATGGTAGAAGAGTGTTGCAAGTGCTGCATATACACAGTATTGTGGAATGAAACTGTGCTTAAGAGAGGCAGAATCAGACCCAGACTGTCAAACAGTCTGGAATAGAAGAAGAATCCTTCTGGCAGTCTCTCAAATTACAGCCTATGGAATGTTTGAGACACATTTATGCTCAACTAAGAAAAAATAAATTAAAAAAAACCGATTTTATAAAAATAATTTTCCTGATTTCCTATTTTAGCAAACAGTTCTATATCAGGCATTGGAGAGGTAATTAAAGTCAACTTTGAAAACATGAGAAGGGAAGACATAATGCTCTAGACTATGTCATGTTTATATTCCATATTAATATGTGGAGTGTAACAGATAAAGCAAACTGTTTTGTGTTACTTTGGCATTTTTAATGCACTTACTTGAAAATATAAAGCACCTTTGCCTGCATCCTTAGTCTTTTCTAGCTTCAGCCGTGTGCAACTCTTTGTGACCATATAGACTGCAGCCTGCCAGGCTCCTCTGTCTGTGGGATTTTTCTGGCAAGAATACTGGAGTGGGTTGCCATGCCCTCCTACAGGGGCTGACTCAGGGATCGAACCCACATCTCCTGCATTGCATGCTGTCTCAGCAACTCCAGTGTCTCAACAACCTGCAGTGGTTCTCAAAGACTGGTCTATGGACCATTTCAGACACTCAGATTCTTCCAGGTGTATGATGAAATGGTAAATGGCCCAGGATATAAATGAGGATAAAGTCATTTGCATTCTTCAAGGAAATAAATGTTTTCAGAGAGCTAAAGCTTAAAATAAATCTTCTATTCTGAGATGAAAACCTTCCTAATTTTTTTTTATGGCAGATGATGTAATTTTTAGTGATATAATGATGGTAGCATTTAGCGTTGAGCTGTGAATGGGACCATCATATAAATTCTGAAAGTACTTAAGCAAAGGGATCAAATGGTGGCACCATCGTGGGAAGCATTATCAGGTGTGGTCACATAGTGTTCATTCCCTGTTTTCCTAAGAATGGCCTGATCTCTTTTTAATAAATATATCTTCTTTGTGTATATGCCTCTTTTGGCAGGATGGTAAACCTAGACACTTGGTTCCTGTTCCAAGAGTTTTGGGCTCAAGNCCATCACTTCATGGGAAATAGATGGGGAAACAGTGGAAACAGCAACAGACTTTATTTTCCTGGGCTCCAAAATCACTGCAGATGGTGACTGAAGCCATGAAATTAAAAGACATTTGCTCCTTGGAAATAAAGCTATGACCAACCAAGACAACATATTAAAAAGCAGAGACATGGCTTTGCTGACAAAGGCCCATCTATTCAAAACTATGCTTTTTCAATAGTCATGTATAGATGTGAGAGTTGGACTATAAAGAAAACTGAGCACCAAAGAATGGATGCTTTTGAACTCTGCTGCTGGAGAAGACTTGGGAGTCCCTTGGACTTCAAGGAGAGATCTAAAGGAAATCAATCAATCCTAAACCAGTCAATCCTAAAGGAAATCAGTTCTGAATATTGATTGGAAGAACTGATGTTGAAGTTGAAGCTCCAATACTTTGGTCACCTGATGCGAAGAACTGACTCAGTGAAAAAGACCCTGATGCTGGGAACAAAATGGGGTGACAGAGGATGAGATGGTTGGATGGCATCACCGAGTCGACTCCAGGAGTTGGTGATGGACAGGAAGGCCTAGCATGCTGTAGTCCATGGGGTTGCAAAGAGATGGACATGACTGAGCGACTGAACTGAACTGAATGTGGTTCTGTCCTTGTGTGTGGGAGAACATTCTATGGAGGACGCCAAGAATTCACTGGCAGCTGGAGGTTGCGAGACTGGACTAGAAGACAATGTAAATTCTATTGCAAATTCTTTTTTATTAATTTTTTAAATGAAAAAATTCATTTTTAGACTTACACAGTGCATATGAAAACCCTTCAACTTAAAAAAATTAAACAACGTTCAGCTTTTTCAAGACTGTGTCAGCTTTGCTCAGTGGAGTCCTGTGCTCTGTGTGTGGAAGGGAAGATGGTGTGGGGCCCTGTGCCCAGCGGGCCTGCCCCTGGTGACCCTTCTGCTGCTCTAGGACCACTGCTGCTGAGGTCGCACGTGAAGATTAAGGCAAGGTTTTGGCACGTGTCCTGTAGGAAGTATTGTTGTTGAGTTGCTCGGTCATGTCTGACTCTTTTGAGACCCATGGACTGTAGCCCACCAGGCTCCTCTGTCCATGGGATTCTCCAGGCAAGAATCCTGGAGGGCGTTGCATTTCCTCCTCCAGGCAGTCTTCCCAACCCAGGGACTGAACCTGCGTCTCCCGCATTATCGGGGGCATGCTTCACCACTGAGCCATGTGGGAAGCTTGTGAAGGCTGTATTGTACAGGTCTGATAATACTGCCCTGCAGGCAAGTGTGTGCCTGATGTGGGCAGAGCCCCTGGAGCCCCTGGGGGGGGGGCCGTGCCCACCATGCGTCTCCTGTGCCCATTTCAGTGCTCAGCGTCTCCTGGGCGGCTGCGTCTACAGCTGTGACTCCTGCAGAGATGATTTGTCTGTCTTCCTGTGTTTTAGCCAAGTGAAACCATGTATTTAGAAACCCTCCTGGAAGTTCCCTGGTCATTCAGGGGCTCAGACTCCTCACTCCCAATGCAGGGGTCCCAGGCTGGACCCCTTGTCAAGGAAACTAGATTCCACACGTGCAGCGAAGGATTGGAGATCCCACCTCCCCCCAAAAAGACCCAGCACAGCCAGAGATATCCATATGTATAAACCCCTACCCCTTCAACGTGTTCGGTAGACAATAATGAATATTTTTACAATTAAGAGATTGTACTGATACCTGTTTCCCTTCATGAGGAAGAAGAAATTAAGTTCAGGGACATGCTTGTGATTTCATTCTATAAATTGGTAGCAAATGAAGGATGGATTCATTCTCACCATGAATGTTTGGCTGCCTCCAAATTGGGGATCAAATGATGAGATAGCCTTTTAAAAACTAACAAATTCTGGATGTGCAGAATGTCATGGATGCGGGGTCCCCCGTGGGGTGTCCCCCCGTGACCCAGGCTCCGCCCTGTGACTCCAGTGCAGTGGTGAGGACCAGGCCTGCAGGCTCCTCCCTCTGCTGCCTGCCTGGCTGCTGGTCTGCACCCACGTCACCACCAGGACTTGGGGCACCTGGGTGACCCCAGGAGGTGGCTGCGAGCATTTGAAAGCATGGTGAAGAGACAGACAGGCATCCTCCGTTCCCGCTCCATGCTTTAGAGCCTAAGTCCCAGATAGCAAGAGACCCACGTGCTGGTCATGTTAGCAGTTCCAGCGCCTGCAGAAGGCTGTAAAGAAAGCTGAGCACTGAAGAACTGATGCTTTTAGACTGTGCTGCTGGAGAAGACTCTTGACAGTCCCTTGGACTGCAAGGAGATCCAACCAGTCCATCCTAAAGGAAATCAGTCCTGAATATTCACTGGAAGGACTGATGCTGAAGCTGAAACTCCAGTACTTTGGCCACCTGATGTGAAGAGCTGACTCATTAGAAAAGACCCTAATGCTGGGAAAGATTGAAGGCAGGAGGAGAAGGGGGCAACAGAGGATGAGATGGTTGGATGGCATCACTGACTCGATGGACATGAGGTTGAGCAAAGTCTGGGAGTTGGTGAAGGACAGGGAAGCCTGGTGTGCTGCAGTCCATGGGGTTGCAAAGAGTCAGACAGGACAGAGTGACATAATAGCAAGAACAAGAACAATGGAAGGCCAGGAAGGGTGGGTGCTCCAGAAGCAGGTGCAACACGAATGAACCAGCTGACATTTTCCTCTCACGCCCTTGAAGTCTATTGCAAGTGGAACCACGAGGCTGGCTTCCTGGTGCCACTCTCTCTTCAACCCCTAGAGAAAACGTGCTCAGGCGTGAAGTGCCTTTTTTCCGGTGATTATGTGGACAACGCACCCCCTCCACCCCAACCTGAGTCTGACTACTGACAGATGTGTATCCAGGAACAATCTCCCCAGAGCCCAGCTCCAGGACTCTCCATGGGACACAGCCACCGCAAGGACGGCTCCCAGGGTGGGGCACCCTGTGCCTTCTGCTGCCTCCCAGCCTCTACCTAGATATGCGAGTGTGTTTAAGACCAGGGCACGTGGCAGCCAGCATCACTTCATCACACGGTATCTTTCCTGTAGCAAGACGTGGGGAGACGGGGAGGGGAGCCTGGAGTTCTGGGGGTCGGCCGCTCCCTAAGACCAGCAGCAGGCCCACCGGGTGAGCTCTTTCCTGGGTGAGGTCAGGCCGGATCCTCCCTGCTGTGTGTGATCAGCAAGGGCGCAGGTGTGCATGCGAGCTCGGTGTCTGTGCCCAGTTTCCTGTCTCTATTAAAGCAAGGTTTGAGCTTGGACCTGGCTCTGCTGGCTTCATTTTAATACCAATTATAACATGATTTTGAGAAGCAAATACTTTAGGAATAAAAAGAGGTTCAGGATTGATATTTCTGTTTGCTGGGAAAATCAGAAAGGGTTACTTGATTACAGAAATGATGAAAGGCCACAACCAGTTACGTGGCTGCTGAAAACAGCATGACTTGTTAACAGTTTCATTAAGATGCTCCAGCTACAGTCCTCAGGCTGCTGAATGCAGGGGAAAAGCTTTCAGCTCCATCCTGGTCTCCTTTACCAGAGATCCAGTGATGTGGGTGACCTCAGGAAGGACCCAGCAAACATCTAAGCGCTCAGCGCTTTCACTGCTACCACCTGAAACCCCTCGGTTCAGTCTTGCTCAACGGGCGGTGCCCCTGCCAGCCTCTGTCAGTGGGCACCGGTTCTGTGTGTACGTCCCTGCCTCACGACCGAGGCGGCCTCCTGTCCCCAGGGCCAGGGAAGCTGGGGGTGGCTTTCTGTCCGAGGCGCAGGTGGCAGCGGTCAGCAGGCGGGCTGACGTTTGTCCAGCGCATGCAGCTGTCGAGTGGTTGCACAGTCAGGCTCAGAGGAGGTCCCGTGCAGCAGTCAGACCTCCAGCGGGGCTGGCTCGGGGGGAGGGGGGCAACCACAGCCTGGGTCTCTCCAGGGAAGGGAAGGCCAGTTAAAGGGGCAGGAGAGGCCCCACACATCTGGTAGAGCTGCTGTGAAGCTTGGCTGCAGGCCCCCTGCACGGCGTTTCTGGCCCTCATGCCCAGGGCCTCTGCCNAAAAAAAACCAAATCACAAAATAGAAGCATTCATTTACCGACCAAATAGTTAGATAGTACCCGGTGTTACTGCCTGTGAATTTGAATGTGTAAAATGGAACTTTGAATTATTATGGGATCATTCAGGGAGTGATTTGGTATTTAGGTCACTAATTAGAGTTATAATTACACTCTTATCTTCAACTTTACATCTTTCAGGTCTTTGGAATTTAGGTCTTTGTAGTTGGTCACTTTTGTTGCTGCCTGTCAGGAAGAGAGAGTGTATTTATGTATAACAGGTTCATTACATTCCCTTGTAAGGAAAAGTCATTTAGCTTTTCTCTCGATATGCCAAAAGCTCTTTAAATAAGACTATGTTACATCTCCTATCCCATTATTTTATAACTAGCTTCTCTATATCTCCAAATGGACTCTGAATTCTGGAAGGACACTCTAAGTTGCATTTGTCTTTGGTTATTTAGGACCTAAAAATGTACCTGAGATACTTAGGTCGCTCAATCTTTGTTAAATAAAGGAATATTTAAAGTACTTCAGTTTACATTTATGAATAAGATATTTTATAAGTTCTCATAACTGATTATCCTTCACTGTAGTGTGACAGACAAGTTACTGATTGAATAACTGCTTTCTGAGGGTGTTTCTTTTTTTTTGTCTAAGCTACATGTTTGGATTTCATACACTCACCCAGAGAGGGCTTTATTTTCATCCCATCTCAGAGAAGATGAGATACTTAGAACATATCAATGTTTCTAATAAAAAGAAACAAAAGGAAATTACACAATTGAGTATATCTCAAAATATTTTAAACAGTTGCAGAGTATAAAGGACAAATAAATATGGTTAGATGTGATATTTTATTTCAGATGAAGAGAGGTTTTTCTTCCCTCACACCAACCAATTTTCCAATTCTTCTAATCAATGGGGTGTCGTACAATTCAACTTAATTCTGACATTAACTACACAGATTTCCTATTGGATCCCAAAGATTTAAGAGTCCAGTCCCATAAAACTGTCCTAACTTCAGGCACAGCTGCAAGCATCAAGTCCTGAGTTTATCCACACTTCTACTTGGCTACAAAACCAGAGATACCACCCCCGGTTCATAATTTGCTAAAATGACTCATAAAACTCAGGAAAATGCTATCTTAAATATTACAATTTATTATAGCTGATAAAAATGAACATCCAGGTTAAGAGGTATATAAGAGGAAGACCAGAGGGTCCTGAGCTCAGAAACATCTCTCCCCTGCTTTTGGGATGTGTCACCGTACAGAAACGTAGATGTGTTTGCCAATTGGTAAGCGTGTTAAATCTTGTCATTTGAGAGTCTTTAATGGAGGTTTCATTGCGTAGGCATGATTGTGATTGAGACTGGTGATTAACTCAGTCTCTGGTTTCTCTTCCCTCTCAGAGGCTAAGGGCTGCAGCTGAGAGTTCAAGCCTTAGACTAAGTGTTGTTCTTCCTGGTGGCCAGCCCTCATCCCGAAGCTTTCTTAAGAATCCACCAAAAGTCACTTCATTAGAACAAAATACAGTTTGATCATCTTATCCCTGAGAAAATTCCAAGGGTTTCAGGAGCTCTAAAGGTGTCAGGAGCCAAGGATAAAGACCAACTATTAATATATTTTTTTTTCTTTTTATACCACAGATGACAAGGAACTTACTACTGTGGAAAAATAATTTTACGGAAAAAAAAAAAAAGTGAGTGGTTGGAATGTATAAGGATTCAAGCTCCAGTCCCATTCCTTACCAGCTATATGTTCTTACACTGTTTAGTGCTTGGTATCCTCATTTATTAAAAAAAAGAAATACGCCAAGGTAAATGACTTATGGTATATAAAACATAGAGCACAGAGCTGGTACATGTCAAAGCAAACATTCAGTTAGAGAGAGTTATTATTTGAGTCAGTTGTCTGCAAACATCTTTGAAGGAAAAACTATTTTATGCTTTACAGATCATTGAGTTTCTGTTGCAACAACTCAACTCTGCTACTGCAAAGTGAAAGCAGCCACAGACAAATGAGCAAGTGAGCATGCCTGTATTACCCAAAAACAAAACAAAACAAAACACACCTTTATTTACAAAAGCAAGGTACAGTGCATATTGCTCCTGCAGGCCACATATTGTTCAGATCCCTAATTTGTATGATGCAAAGTCAGAATTAAGATTGCATATTAATTCTAAATTTAATCATTTACCACATAAAATGCAGTTTGTTTAAAGAACTGTGTATTATGTCCTCAAACTCTGGTGACTTGATATTCAGGGTTGAATTGTGTCCCTCCAATAAAAAGATGTGTTTAAATCCTAAACCCTCAGTTCCTCAGTATGTGACCTTTTTTGCAAATAGAGTCTTAATAGAGATAATCAAGTTAAATAAGGTCATTAGAGTGAGCCCTAATCTATTATAATACAGCCAGTGTTCTTATGAAAAGGGGAAATTTGAACACAGACACACACAAAAGGAAGGTGATATAAAGAGAGGAAGGGAGAAACTAAGTGATGCTCAAAGCTACTGGAAGCTAAGGTAACACAACATTTCAGGAGGGACAGAAAAGCCAACCATTTTGCCAGGCCAATTAAATTCTGCTTAATAGACATCTGGAAACTAGGTTGTATCTCCTGATCAGTTTTCTTTTCTAGTTACAAGAACCTGAGGGCGAAGAGTTGCACAAAGTCTTTGTCTCCTCACCTTAGCTCCTGCAGTGACAGGGCAGCTGGGATTTGAGCGTAACTTTGAACACCTGTCAGTGAGGTGCGAGCCTCTGACAGAAGGCTGGTGAGGAGCAGCAGCAGAACCTAATAAATTTCCAGGCCTCCTGCCTGGGACCAGCTTTGCTACCTACTTTATTTTGTAAGGAGGAAATATATTTAAATTCATAGCATTGTTTCATTTGCTCAAATAAGCAAAAGCCTCCTCCTGAAGGAGCCATATCTCTTTCCGAATGACAGTTTGATATTTATTAATATATCATTATGATTAGTTTCATAGTCTTACTCTGATTTCAGTCTCTTGTTGGGATATAAAAATTTCATATTCTTGCAAGAACTGCTACTTTGACTGGACATAATGACAAATACTGATTCCACTTTTCCCTATGTTTTAATCTTAATAGCATTGAAATTTTGTATATTCAAGAAGATGCTTCTTAAAATCCATCACTATTTGATGGTCTCTGCTGATTTGGAATGATCAAGTCAATATCCAGCTTGCTCGTGTTTAAATTACAATTAGAAATGTAATGTGGTTACTAAGCATCACATATGCTTTGAAATTGGGAATGAATGGATGGTAGAAGAGTGTTGCAAGTGCTGCATATACACAGTATTGTGGAATGAAACTGTGCTTAAGAGAGGCAGAATCAGACCCAGACCGTCAAACAGTCTGGAGTAGAAGAAGAATCCTTCTGGCAGTCTCTCAAATTACAGCCTATGGAATGTTTGAGACACATTTATGCTCAACTAAGAAAAAATAAATTAAAAAAAACGATTTTATAAAAATAATTTTCTTGATTTCCTATTTTAGCAAACAGTTCTATATCAGGCATTGGAGAGGTAATTAAAGTCAACTTTGAAAACATGAGAAGGGAAGACATAATGCTCTAGACTATGTCATGTTTATATTCCATATTAATATGTGGAGTGTAACAGATAAAGCAAACTGTTTTGTGTTACTTTGGCATTTTTAATGCACTTACTTGAAAATATAAAGCACCTTTGCCTGCATCCTTAGTCTTTTCTAGCTTCAGTCGTGTGCAACTCTTTGTGACCATATAGACTGCAGCCTGCCAGGCTCCTCTGTGGGATTTTTCTGGCAAGAATACTGGAGTGGGTTGCCATGCCCTCCTACAGGGGCTGACTCAGGGATCGAACCCACATCTCCTGCATTGCATGCTGTCTCAGCAACTCCAGTGTCTCAACAACCTGCAGTGGTTCTCAAAGACTGGTCTATGGACCATTTCAGACACTCAGATTCTTCCAGGTGTATGATGAAATGGTAAATGGCCCAGGATATAAATGAGGATAAAGTCATTTGCATTCTTCAAGGAAATAAATGTTTTCAGAGAGCTAAAGCTTAAAATAAATCTTCTATTCTGAGATGAAAACCTTCCTAATTTTTTTTTATGGCAGATGATGTAATTTTTAGTGATATAATGATGGTAGCATTTAGCGTTGAGCTGTGAATGGGACCATCATATAAATTCTGAAAGTACTTAAGCAAAGGGATCAAATGGTGGCACCATCGTGGGAAGCATTATCAGGTGTGGTCACATAGTGTTCATTCCCTGTTTTCCTAAGAATGGCCTGATCTCTTTTTAATAAATATATCTTCTTTGTGTATATGCCTCTTTTGGCAGGATGGTAAACCTAGACACTTGGTTCCTGTTCCAAGAGTTTTGGGCTCAAGATCTCTTTACTTCCCATCCAAGAACAGCTGTGGAGCAGATGTATGACAATTGGAAACTTCCTTTTTTTTTTCTTTTGTTTAGAATGACTTTGACTAGATACTAACTGCTGCAATTCCCACTTCTTGGCTCCTTAGAAGAACTCCTACCCACTTCCGAGTCCAATTATCCTGCTAACATATAACCTCTTATTTAATTTATCAAGATGTCTTATTTTTAATTGCTAGCTAGCATAACAGAAATTAGCTGATATATTTACTAAACATCTCTGAAACCTTGAGAAAATTACATTCTTTCTGCAGATGATAATAGTACCTGCCTTAGAGGGTTGCTTAAAAAATTAAACAGGCTATGATAGGTTAAGTACTTAGCACATGTTAGCTATTTTATTATCACTATTGTTGGTGCTATCATAAATCATTACAAAAATGTGGGTGCCTGCCTTGTGGCTTTCAGACTGTCTCATAAAAGCCAACAGAATGAAAGGATAAAAGCTTAGGGGCTTATTCTAACATATCCAACAACCACTTTTTAAATCAATTTCCAAGCATAAAACCTGACCTTGGTTTAGAAATAAATGGAATTAATTTTCAGTACCTGCTTCTAAGCCTTGCTATGTAATACTCTCATTCACCAATTATATTTAGTGGTTTTGCTTACTTCAAAATCCCCATAGTATTCATTCAAATAAAATTTTCCAGGAATTTTTCCAGAATTTTTCAGTTGTCGTGGACTTCCTTGACACTGAGTTATCAGTCACAAATTGCTTTCTCAAACTGCACAGAAATTTAAAAAAGAACATTTTCTTTATTCTCCTCAGTTTAGCAACTACTAAACAGGAACCAGAGAAACAAAGTATGTGATGAGTTGCTGAATATATGATAGTATTTATTAATATTATAAACTAATCAATCAATCAATCAATATTTTCTGAGAATTCTTCATCCCAAAGTAGTAAATAACCAAGAGAAAGCAAAAAAAAATGTGAATTCAATCCAAAAAAAGCAACAAAATATTATTTCACCTACTTTATAAAATGTTGCCCTTTAATCTCATGCCCTCTTTCATGTGCTGTTTGATTCTAGTGGAAAATTTGAATATGCAGATGGATTTTTTTTCCCACAGAAGTAATTAAAGTGTTCAAGAGAGTGAGTCAAGCTGCCAACTACATACTGATTAAAGCCTTCTGCTTTCAGTTTTAGATAGAACCTTAAATCTCCTTTCCTCCCTATGGTGCAAACCACACATCATTAGGAATGTTCCTTACAAGAATCAGAGAAGGCATTTGTTATGCAGGGCTTTTTACTACTCATAGTTTACTAATCCAGGCCTGCCTGGGACATTTATGCCTCATTCAGGAGTGAAAATCTCCTGGCTCCTCACAATGCTTGGTTAATATACAAAGTGAGACTACAGAAAAAAGACAGTGATATTTGTGCCCAGGCACCGTGCTTATGGATTTGGAGAGACAGAGATTTGCATTGCTATTTTGCCTTGCAAAATGTCCCCAGATTTTTCCTAACAAGAGATCTTTTCATTACACATGGAAATCAACAGCTTATATTCACAAATTGTTATGGCTCAGAAGCAAGCCATGTTTGATGGAGGTTTCCTTGAAAACTGACACATCTGGGGAAGGAAGGGATGGAACATGGCCATATCAAAAGGAAAAAAAAGAAAGAAAGAAAAAAGGAAAGAAAACCTCTATTAATTATTGCCCTTTCATGTTATCATGACTGACTTTGGCTTCATGTCCATATAGATTTCAATTAAGAACACAGCGGAAATAGGCCTGACTATTTTTCCAGCTATCAATATCAAGTCTAAGCAGATACAGGAAATGAATCACTTTGGAGTTATCAGCATCAGCTTAAGTTGGGACATTTATGAATAACTTTCCTATTTCTACATTCAAGCAGTGCTATTTTTGTAATACACCAAAAAAACCCTTGCCATTGCATTATCAATATTGTTTATTTTAGGTGCTACCAATAAAGCTAATAAGTAATGCTCAGGTTCTGTTATCATGGTAAAAGTATTAACAGTGACCAGTGAAATAGTGACAATGTAAAATAGATTAAATATAGAAATTCACTTAGTATAGTTGTTGACATATAGCTTCATATATGTTAGTTAAAATAATGATAACACATATTATTATAATATTCAAATTTTGTCCTCTTAAACTTAAATCTGAGGGATCACCTCTTATAGTTCCACTTACTTCCTCTATGGTGATAAATCCCAAACATACATCTTTAGTCCAAAGCTCTCAACTTAGTTCCGGACATAAGCAACTGATCAACTGAATTCAAAATTTTCTTCAGGCATCTCTAACCCATCATACCCAAAAGTAAGATCATCATCTTCACATTCCTCCTCTAATAATTTTAGTTCTGGCTTATCAGAGTTGGAAACATGAGAGTCCTCTCAAATTCTTCTCTCTCCTCATTGCTAATGGGGTCACAAAGTCACTTGATTTCAACTCTGGCATCTCTCCAATTCATCACTTCTTATATTACTATACTTCGCATTTCCTCTCCTTGATTGTTGTAGTTGTTCAGTTGCTAAGGCATGTCTGACTCTTTGCAACCCCATGAATGTGTCAGAACACCAGGCTGTGCAGAAGACTGTCCTCCACTCTCTCCCAAAGTTTGCTCAAATTCATGTCCATTGAGTCGGTGATGCTATCTAACTATCTCATCCTCTGCCACTCCCTTTCCTTTTGCCTTCCATTTTTCCCAGCATCAGGGTCTTTCCCAATGCATCAGCTCTTTGTATCAGGTGGCCAAATTATTGGATCTTCAGCTTCAGCATCAGTTCTTCCAGTGAGTATTCAGGACTGATTTCCTTTAGGATTGACTGGTTGGATCTCCTTGCAGTCCAGAGGTCTCTCAAGAGTCTTCTCCAACACCTCAATTTGAAAGTATCAGTTCTTCAGCACTCTCTCACATCTATACATGACTACTGGAAAAACCGTAGCTTTAACTATAGATTTTTGTCGGCAAAGTGATAGCTCTGCTTTTTAATATGCTGTTTAGATTTGTCATAGCTTTCCTTCCAAGGAGCAAGTGTCTTTTAATTTCATGGCTGCAGTCACTGACTGCACTGATTTTCGAGTCCAAGAAAACAAAACATGTCACTGCTTCCACTTTCTCCTCTTCTATTTGCCATGAAGTAATGGGACCAGATGCCATGATCTTAGTGTTTTGAATGTTGAGTTTCAAGCCACTTTTTTGACTCTCTTCTTTCACCTTCATCAATAAGCTCTTTTGTTTGTTGATGATATGCACATTTTTCTCAAATGCACTTTTCCATTTGTTATCCTTAAAACTATAATACACACTCATAATATAATATATATTAATATGTGTAATATATGTTTGAAGTAGGGTGATCTACATAATTTGTGAGGACCTGCAAAAAATTAAATTGAGAGAACTCTTGTTTAAAATCTGGCAAAAAATGCTGTATAAGGAACTAAATATATAAAATATTCCTTTTCCCACAGTCTCTCTATTTTTTTTTTTTTCCTTTCCCTCCTCCATGGTGATTTTCATTTGCTATTTAATGTCACACTACCTCCTACCAAGGGGACATTAGCAGGATAAGTGAGGAAATGCAGAGGCATCCAGGGTCAGCTCCATGGTTCTGTATGCAGCATTTCTGTGACCCAGCAGCATCTGGGTTCTCGTCCTACCTCCACCACTGACCAGCCCTATGTGACACGCCTTAGCAAGGAGGGAAGGCAACAGCTCCCTCTCTTTGGCATGGCACCCAGCATGTGGCAGACCTGTGCTCCACAATGGACCAAATCCCCATGTTCAGATACTATTGGCAGCTAGGTCGAAGATGGATGACAGTCTCTTCCCTGCCTAGTCACCATCAGAATGAGCAATAACTTAATAGTAACATATTTTTAGAGGATTCCAAGTTTTCCCTTTAAATAAAATGTAAGCCAACAATTAATTATATGAACTTCGGAATCACAGAGCTTTGACTGTATCATTCACCAGTTTTGTGATCTTGGATAAATTTCTTAAACTCTCTGAGCCTCCAGTTTTCACAGGTGAGTCCGCAAAATGAGATAATAATAGTATCAATTTTACAGGACTGTTCATAGGGCTAAATGGAACTAACATTAAATTGCTTAGCTAATACAACTTCTGATATAATATAATGTATCTTATCCTATTTATTGTTTTCTTTTATGATTCTAAGTTATCTCACTCATGTATCATTGATATATTTTCCTGTTGTGATTTTGGGCATCTTTATTTACTCTTGTATCATTTTATTTGTAATGTGTCTTAAGAAAATAACATAGCTAAATTTTTTTAAAACCATGGAGGACTTTTATGGGGAAATTTAATCTAAATAAATTTATTTTTTACAATTTATTTAAAACCATTCACTTTTTTTTTTAATTTTTTTATTTATTTATTTTTAAATTTAACTTNCACACATGTGTTTGGGTTTGGTTTTGTGTGTTTACTTTTGTTTTATTTTAAATATCACAGTAGATTTTAAAATTTACCCTTAAAAGGGAGCTTTTTCAAACAATCAATTTCCAGATCTACATCTCATCAAAATTAAAACAATATAGTTTTGAGACTTCCCTGCTGGTGTTCAGAGGATAGGACTCTGTGCTCCCAGTGCAGGGAACGCAGGCTTCGTTACTGGTCAGGAAGCTAAGATTTCATACGCTGCATGGTGTGACCAATACACTCACACGCACTTGTGTCAGTGAGCCCCTTCACACACATGATGGAAACGATGACAGACTTATTTTCTGGTGCTCCAAAATTACTGCAGATTGTGACTGTAGCCATCAAATTAAAAGACACCTGCTTCTTGAAAGAAAAGCTGTGACCAACCTAGATTGTATTAAAAAACAGAGACATTACTTTGCTGACAAAGGTCTGTGTAGTCAAAGCTGTGGTATTTTCAGGAGACGTGTATGGATGAGAGAGTTGGACCATAAAGAAAGCTGAGCACCTAGAACNGACCAACCTAGATTGTATTAGAAAGCAGAGACATTACTTTGCTGACAAGGGTCTGTATAGTCAAAGCTGTGATATTTCCAGTAGACGTGTATGGATGAGAGAATTGGGCCATAAAGAAAGCTGAGCACCTAGAACTGATGCTTTTGAACTGCGGTGTTGGAGAAGACTCTTGAGAGTCCCATGAACTGCAAGGAAATCCAGCCAGTCCATCCTAAAGGAAGTTAGTCTTAAACAGTCATTGGAAGGACTGATGTTGAAGCTGAAGCTCCAATACTTTGGCCACCTGATGTGAAGAATTGACTCACTGGAATAAACTCTGATGCCGGGAAAGACTGAAGACAGGAAGAGAGGAGATGACAGAAGATGAGATGGTTGGATGGCATCACCAACTTGATGGACAAGAGTTTGAGAAAGATCTGGGAGTTGGTGATGGACAGGGAAGCCTGGCATGCTGCAGTCCATGGGGTTGTAATGAGTCTGACATGACTGAGTGACTGGACTGAACTGAATTCTTGACCTGAAAAACAGATTTTTCAGGAGTCAGGTAAGGTGGTCTAGTATTTCCATCTCTTTAAGAATTTTCCACAGTTTGTTGTGATTCCCACAATCAAAGGCTTTAGCACAGTCAATAAAACTTAAGTAGATGTTTTTCTGACATTCCCTTGTTTTTTCTATTAGCCAGTGTTTGTTGACAATTTGGTCTCTGGTTCCTCTGCTGCTAAGTTGCTTCAGTCATGTCTGACTCTCTGCAACCCCATAGACGGCAGCCCACCAGGCTCCCCCGTCTCCGGGATTCTCCAGGCAAGAATACTGGAGTGGGTTGCCATGTCCTTCTCCAATGCATTAAAGTGAAAAGTGAAAATGAAGATGCTCAATCGTGTCTGACTCTTAGTGACCCCATGCACTGCAGCCACCAGGTTCCTCCACCCATGGAATTTTCCAGGCAAGAGTACTGGAGTGGGGTGCCATGGCCTCTGGTTCCTCTGCCTTTTCTAAATCCTACTTGTACATCTGGAAGTTCTCAGTTCACATACTGATGAAGTCTAACTTGAAGGATTTTGAGCATTATCTTGCTAGCAATTGTACGGCAATTTGACCATTCTTTGGCATTGGCATTCTTTGCAATTAAAATGAAAACTGAACTTTTTCAGTCCTGTGGCTACTGTTGAGTTTTCCAAACTTGCTGACATATTTAGTGCATCATTGAAACAGCATATTCTTTAGGGTTTGAAATAGCTCTGTTGGAATTTCATCACCTCCAGTAACTTTGTTCATAGTAATAATTTCTGTGGCTCACTTGACTTTATGTCACTTTGATTACCAGCCAAAAGAACCAAGATGGAGAGGGGAAGTTTCCCCTCCCCCACACTAGGTTTCAGAGTGGTTTGAATCTAGGTTTTTTCTTTATTTCCTTATCAATGCATCCAATAAATGACATCATTTTTATTCTCCAAAAACATATTTGAATTTTGTAGCTTTCAATGTTCATGACATAGCCTTCAGGAAGTATCTCATTATATGTTTTAATTAAAGTACAATTTAAAAAGCAATGTGTCCTCTTCCCCTAAAAAAGTGGTATACATCTTTTTAAAATTATTTACTTCTACAGATTTAGGGTTGTATAATAAATTTACCTAATTTTTTATAAAAATTATTTCCATATATGTCATATATTACAATAGCTCAACATAATTACCAAAAGAAGCTATCAACTTTATTACAGAAACTTTTAGAAAACAAGTAGTCAATGGAAATTGATGCATTTAT
The DNA here is from genome assembly GCA_006410875.1 of Neotragus pygmaeus. Classification (NCBI taxonomy): domain Eukaryota; kingdom Metazoa; phylum Chordata; class Mammalia; order Artiodactyla; family Bovidae; genus Neotragus; species Neotragus pygmaeus. The sequence goes on along the minus strand of SJYV01043047.1, from coordinate 179,784 downwards.
TATCTTTTCTTACATTATTTGTAGCTCTACTAAGGATTTTCTAAAAGAAAAAAATGTTGGTACTCTGCTTTTGCATAGTTTCTCAGAACCCAATTGTATTATAAGTTGCTCTATTTCTGCATGCTTTTTCTTTTTAAAGGCAAAGATTGTTGAAATATAGAGTTCAAGATAGGTTATAATTTAAACACTCCACAGAAGTATTAAATATTACTGAATATGACATATTTATGTGAAATTCTGTATAAGATCTGAGCATAAAATCAGTATATATTTCAGTTATTAGCATCTCTTTATGGGAGTAAAGTAAAAGGTGGATCACCCAGCAGAGAGAGACTGCTTACAATTCTCAGACTTTTTTCCACCTTTAATGGCTGATCTCTTACAATCTGCTGTTCTAAAATGACAAAGTTTCTGTGTGGTAATGTTCCTTTCTAAACGTATATAGATACAACTAGTAAATTACACAGAGATATAAGTGGAAATGATAACATTATTTCATTTGGTACATTTAGAGAGGGTAATCACACCAAATAATTATATATACACTATGCTGTAATTTAGAATGAGCAATGTGCAAAACTCAGGAACTAGAGTAGCTGTGACTAAAGATATCAGAGATTTCATAGCGGATGTGACATTTTACCTTTGCAGAATCTCAGCCTTTACTCTAATTAGGATTTTCAAACATTTCTTATACGAATTTGTTAAGATATTGCATTTTACACTTAATGGAGAACTATACCAGCAAAAAGAAGTGAGAAATATCTGGATGGGATAGGAGACTTGTCATATAGCAAAGCAGGTCCACCAAATCTCTGCCAGACCATTGGAAGCTCTGGATCACTTACTACCTGTGTTGACTGAAAATAACGCACAACCTAAAACTTAGGAATTATTTTAAATTAGTGGACAAAACTGAAGATTTAAAGCTCTGGAAGTAGTCTCTCAGATAGCTCTGAGAAGTAAGAAAGGAGAAAAGATATATAAGGTTTTTTTTTTTTTTTTTTGCAACAAATATGAAGTAATTAGAGCACCAAAAGATTACCGTTAGTTTAAAAACAAGCAAAAAAAAAAACAGATTATCTCAAGGTATTTAGTGTTTATCTGTATATGGGAAGATGCAAAAGTCTGAGCTCATTGAAATCATTCCTTTTGATGTCAAAAGCTCAGCCTCTGTACACTGGTGCTGAATTGACTCTCAGAGATAGAATTTGGTGTAAAATAGAAAAGAATCGCTTTATTGCCCGGCTGACTCCTGCTTTTGAAAACTATGTGTCCAAACAAGGGAAGTTTGGTGTGGAGTTTTATGGCAACAGTTCAGGGGTGGGTTTGCTGGTAAGATTAGCACGTGTGCAGGGCCTCCCCTTCTCTAATTTGGTCTCAAGTAATCTTGATGAGCTTCTCGGGTTCCTTTAGCGTCGCCTCAGGTGGTCATTCTTTGGTATGAAGAATGCTGACCTCTTAAAAAGCCCAAAGACATTGCTGTGTGTACCCCTCGGGGTGGAACCAGGACTATGTCCCGAAGCCGCTCTGTTGCTTCCTGGTGACGGCTCCCTTGTCTTTGTTCATGCTGTGCCGACATTTTGAGACCCATGGACTGCTGCGCGCAGGCTTGCCTGTCCTTCACCACGTCCCAGAGTTTGCTCAAGCTCAAGCTCGTGTCCCGGTTAGCAGCTCTTTGCATCTGCCCTTTGGAACTCAGGGAAGGTCATGGAAACTGCAGTCGAGAAGCAGGGGACAGGAAAGGCTGCCAGGCCCAGGAGCCCCACAGCGTCTCCGTCAGTTTTATTTGATACTCGGGCCAGTATCCTGAGCTTTTCCTATCCTGAGTCCCTCTCAGGGGGCAACACTGGGGGTGGCTGCAGACGCTGAGTGGTTGGCAGTGGATGGCCTGTTTGTCTCCAACCTGAGCTCCCTCAGGGTTCATCATCTGGGATGGCTGAAGTGGCTTGATGACTGCGGTATCCTTTGCTTACCGATATGGCAGGAGAGAAATGGAGTATTTCCGTTCATGTCAGTAAACAAGGCTGTCGTAGCCGTCAGGGGTTCCGCGCCTCCACGGATGAATTTCTGAGTGTGGAGGGTGCCCAGGAGGAACATTGCTTGCTCTCTGGCAGCCCTTCAGCTGCTCCCGCTTCCTACAGAGAGCACTGAGGAGCTGGGGGATGGGATAAGACACAGAACACTGGCCCCAGATAGCTGAGATGCACACGAAAGGAACGGTTTCAGTAAACCTCAGCTCTCCATCTTCCTATACATAGAAAGGTGCCAAATTCCTTAATTTGAATATCTGGCTTTCCTTAATTAACAGTCATCCTTTGATGTTCATACTATCTGCCCCTTGTTGCAAACTTCTATATAACCTAACTCCTCCCCCTGCCTCCTCGGTTCTCTCACAGTTACTTGAGATACTGTCTCCCAGGGTTAATAATTCCTGATTCTTAAAACTCCTAGAAATTCCCACCAAATAAAACATAACTCTCAACTTGTAGGTCGTGACTTTTTGTTTTTTTCAAGTTGACACAGGCAATGTTTTCATGCACACCTGGTAGAAGAGTCTCACACTGAGAGAAAATGTCAAGGCCCTTGTACCACAACTTAGCTCAGTCATTAGTGAGGGGATGCTTTCGTTACAGCAGACCCTAGGCTGTCACTGTTATTGAACACAAGTTTGTGTGTCTGAAGTACCGTGAGGCCAAACAAAGTGAAATATCAGAGTTTGGAGCAGAGACAGTTTTACTGCAAAGCCAAGCAAGGAGAATGGGTGACGTATGCTCAACCTCCCCTGCAAACTCCCTGATGGCTTTGAGGGAAAGTTTTCATAGGCAAAAGTTGAGGTTGTGGTGTCAGAGTGTGTGGCTTTCTTCTGATCAGCTGCTGGTGAGATAATTTTGCAGAGAAGAAGCCAATGCTGATTCCATGTTGAGAACTGTTTCTTTTACTTGCCTTTCATTGCTTTTTAATTATCATTATTATTATAATTGTTCATAATAGCCTGCCTTAGAGGACCCTGCCCCTCTGCCAGACTGTAAAGTGCCTTTGTTCAACTCATTAAGAGATAATCTGATCCTGCCTACCTGTGAATAGAAAGGATTCTTCTTTCTTTAAGTTGCTCAGTCGTGTCCGACTCTTTGCAACCCTGTGGACTGTAGCCTACCAGGATCCTCGGTCCATGGGATTTTCCAGGCAAGAGTATCAGAGTGAGTTGCCATTTCCTTCTCCAGAAAAGATTAATATACCCCTTCCAAAGGCTGGCCTTTCTGAGAGATGTTTTGCAAGACTGAAGACTTTCACTTTATTTCCCTATTGTTCTGCCTCTCTATTCTGCCTTTAGATAGTTCTTCATTGCTCCTCTCTCTAAAATTACTTGGTTTCCAAACCCTCACAAGATGGCTACTTTGAGACGTTAGTCTGTCATCTTCTCAGTCAGCTGACTTTCCAAATAAAGTAGTTTTCATCTCGCAGACTTACCGGCCTATGGCGCGGAAGGCAGAGTAATAGCAACAGAACAGTGACCCAGGAATCTTGTCTTCAGCCTGAAGTTACCATCCTCCACCAGCGTGGGGGCTTAGTTCCTGCAGAATAGTTCAAAGCTATTGTTGCGTGTATCCGTTGAGTAGGAGGTAGGAACATGCCCAGGGTTGCACTACACTTTATTGATTGCCCCTCCCTTGCTTTTGCATTCCCCCTTCCCTGATAAGCAACTCAATCTTCCCTTTGGAACTCAGGAAAGCTCAAGGAGGCTGAAGGAAGTCTACTTCCTATAAACAAGAAACAGGGGACACAGGAAGGCTTTGGTGCTCAAGAGGACCCCAAAGTGTCCTGCTCAATTTCACCATCACCTCTCTTAATCATTGGCCAGAGGCCATACTAATAAAGAGACCTCATCTTGAAATCTGAGGCCAATACAGAAGTGAAGTGAAATGAAGTCGCTCAGTCCTGTCTGATTCTTTGCGACTCCATGGACTGTAGCCTGCCAGGCTCCTCTGTCCATGGGATTTTCCAGGCAAGAATACTGGAGTGGGTTGCCATTTCCTTCTCCAGGAGATCTTCCCAACCCAGGGATTGAACCCAGGTCTCCTGCATTGTAGGAAGATGCTTTTACTGTCTCAGCCGCCAGGGAAGTTGCTACAAACTGGAAGCTGTCAGATAAACCCCTATCCCCAGATCTGGGAAGTGAGTTTTTTCTTGAAAGGAACTCTGAGTATGCTGACTGCATATCTGTCACAGCACTTAAAAGAGTAATTAAATTTGTATAATTCAAAATCTACCAGGGTTCCATTTGGTTGAAATTGTAATATTTATTTTGTATGGTGAAAGGAGACAGAATTTGCCACTCCAAAATATGTTTCTTTGGCACTAGGGTTCTCTTGAGCTGGTTATTTTTTAAGGAAAGAAAGAAAGAAACAAACAACAGACACAGGAGATAACCAGTAGAATTTACTCTTTTCTAAGAGATATTTACATTTATAAGGAAAAATCTCCATTTGTGTGGGCATCTTCCTGGGGACCCCAGGGGAAGAAGGGTGACTAAATATTCTTGTCAATGGAGAAGGAAATGACCTAAACATTCATAACAATCTTACACTTGTTAACTGTACTTCCTCTAATAATCTCCTATAACTGGTTCCCCTTGCCCCACCAGCATCTTCTGCTTTTGGCTACAGATGGTATTTAAAATGTGGTGGGTTGGGCAATTTAAGAGAGTTACTTAGTTTTCCTATGTATCTTCCATATATAAAAGAGGCATTTATATACTATTACAGTTTTTTTCTTGTTTGTTTTTCTCCTGATAATTTATATCTAATTACAAGGGGTAATTACAGTGAAAATCTTATAAGGGCAGATAATTTTTTTTTTTCCTCCCCCACAACAGAAATAAAGTACAGACATGCTGGGAATGGGTTTGGGATGTTGTTCAGTCACTCAGTTGCATCTGACTCTTTGTGACCCCATAAATTGCAGCATGCCAGGCTTACCTGTGCTTCACTACCTTTCAGAGATGGTCAAACTCATATCCACTGAGTCAATGATGCCATCCAGCCATCTCATCCTCTGTCGCCCCCTTCTCCTCCTGCCCTCAATCTTTCCCAGCATTAGAGTTTTTTGGTAATGAGTTAGCTCTTCGCATCGGATATACAAAACAGAGAAGCTTCAGCTTCACCTTTTTGTCCTTCCAATGAATATTCAGCATTGATTTCTTTTAGAATTAAATAGTTTGGGTTTTGACTAGGACATCCTCTTGTAATTAGACATAAATTATCAGGAGAAAAACAAACAAAACCATAATAATATACATACCTCTTTTATATATGGAAGATACACAGGAAAACTAAGTAACTCCCTTAAAAGGCCCAACTCACCACATGTTAAAGATCATCTGCAGCCAAAAGCAGAAGATGCTGTGAGAAGATGCGACAGTTGGACTATAAAGAAAGCTGTGCACCAAAGAACTGATGCTTTTGAACTGGTGTTGGAGAAGACTCTTGAGAGTCCTTTGGACTTCAAGGAGATCCAACCAGTCCATCCTAAAGAAGATCAGTCCTGGGTGTTCATTGGAAGGACTGATGATGAAGCTGAAGCTCCAATAGTTTGGCCATCTAATGCAAAGATCTGATTCATTTGAAAAGATCCTGATGGTGGGAAAGATTGAAGGCAGGAGGAAAAGGGGATGACAGAGGATGAGATGGTTGTACGGCATCACCAACTCGACGGACATGAGTTTGAGTAAGCTCTGGGAGTTGGTGATGGACAGAAAGGCCTGGCATGTTGCAGTCCATGGGGTCACAAAGAGTTGGACATGACTGAGTGACTAAACGGAACTGAACTGAGTTTAATCTCATTGTTGTCCAAGTGACTCTCAAGAGACTTTCCCAACACCACAGTCCAAAAGCATCAATTCTTAGGCCACCCCCAAATAATGCCAAATTGACATATTGATTATTTTGAATTAAAGTTACTTAAGAAGCAGACAATGCAAGAGGCATACTCCCACTTGCTTATCTTCCCCTGAATGTAGGAATTAAGTCTCCTATATGAAAGGTATCCTATTAACCAGGAGGTGGAGACTTCTTTACAATTAGAGATAGAGAAGGCCATAAAAACAAATTTTGTCACTACTACACAAATTTACTAAACAAAAACCCACTTTTTTATCTTGTCAATTGGTCACAAATTTTATGCTTCTTTATCTAAAAGATGTAAATACTTCCTGTGTTAGAGCAGGCAGATCACTAATTATGAGTAGAGAAAGGGGAACCTGGGCCAATGGCAGGAAACCATGCATCTTGTGAACAACATGGGTCCTTGAGCAGACAAAGTAAAGCAGACACCTCCACAATGATGGGAAATCACATATTTTGGAGTGACAAGAGTCCTGAAAGTAAATAAAGAAATGCAAGAAATGGAATCTCCTGGATGGAAATATAACTNCTTTCATTTTCATTAAGAGACTTTTTAGCTCCTCTTCACTTTCTGCCATAACAGTGGTGTCATCTGCATATCTGAGGTTATTGATATTTCTCCCGGCAATTATGCACTGAATATTGATTTTTTTTCTTTTTTGTTCTCTTAACAGCTCTTACTTACTGGGACATTGGGGAGGCAAGAAAGTATGGAGGAAAAAACTGAATATTTCAAAATTATCTTTTTCTACTCAAAATAAGGATAACTTCCTAAATGTGTGATTTTAGTTTTCTGATTTTCTGGTTTTCTGATTCCAAATTTCCTAATCCTTTGGTGACTCATGTGACTAAACTAAGATGTTAAAACACAAGAGATTATTTAAAAATAACAAATAACTATTAATGTTTTTGCCTTTCTGCCTTCATATTAGTAGAGCATATTTGACCATTATAGAACAGAACTGGTTATATATTTCAAAATATATATCCTACTGTGTTAGAAAGTTCAGGAGTCCACTATTTGGGTAGAATGGTGTATGTGTCTTGCAAAAAAATTTCTTATTTTAATTTAGCATCTGGAGGGTCAGGTTGGTGTAAGGTTGCCTCGTGCTAGAGGGTCAGAGGAAAATCCCTCTGTAAGGAGGAGGTCAGCCATCAGGTGGCAGTCACGCACTACCCATTAACATAAGAAGCAGCAGCTGAGTTCAGATTAGTGTTTATGATGGTGAAGCGACGGATTTTGTTGAAAAACAAATGTGTTTAATTTTAAGAATTTTCTGCCTCATATGTAGATAAAATTTATATAAACCGCAAACACTATTGTTAAAATCCATGTAAACTAAAAGTTTATTACTTCTCTGCTCTGAATAGGCAGTTTCATTTCTCCTGCATTTGTTGTTGTTATTATTATTTTAGTCTAAGTCATCTCTGACTTTTTTGCGACCCCATGGACTACTGCCCACCAGGCTCCTCTGTCCATGGAATTCTCCGTGAAAGAATACTGGAGTGGGTAGCCATTTCCTTCTCCAGGGGATCTTCCCGACCCAAGGATCGAACCCGTGTCTCCTACATTGGCATGTGGATTCTTTACCACTGAACCACCTGGTAGCCCTTCTCTTGCATACTTCAAACAAAGGATATTGTTTAGTAATTATCACATATTATTGCCCATATGCTTGAAAATATATGTCAATAAATAGTGCCTAAAATTCTTCTGTCAGAAAAATGTCCAGAAATTCATTTGTGCAAAGGAAGCTGCAGCAAGACTGATGAGCTATCACGATGCACCACTACCGGGCATTTTCTGGGAGAGGCCTCCTTGTCACCTCAGAGGGTGTGCAAACTTTCAAGCCCAGTTCAGAAGGATGTGAACTGATGAACATAAGAAAGTTTCACTTTTCTGAAAAAGATCATATTTGTATTCCCAAGTTAACTTTTTATTGATATAAATATTTAACGTAGCATTGAACACACTAAATAAAAATTTGGAGTCTCTGTATGTAATTAAAGCTGTTTAGATCCACGCTAAGGTAATTCTTGGGCTTCCCTGGTGGCTCAGACAGTAAAGAATCCAGGTGCAAGGCAGGAGACCTGGGTTCAATACTTGGGTTAGGAAGATCCCCTGGAGAAGGGAATGCTACTCACTCCTTGGAGAATTCCAAGGACAGAGGAGCCTGGTAGGCTACAATCCATGGGGTCGTAAAGAGTCGGACACAGCTGAGCAACTAACACTTTCTGGTAAGTTAGTTATATCATAGAAAGTAACTAATGTGAACATTTTAAAGCATAAAATCAAAATTGCATCATCCTTACTGATATAAATTGATTTATCTCACTGTTACTGTTCCTTTCTCTTTTAAATAGAGACTGTGATTTTTATTTGGTCAAAATATCTTTTTGTTTCACGTTTTTATTCTGGAAATTTAAAAATATATACAAAAGAAGAGAGACTAATATAATAAGCCCATTTATATTCTTATTTCAGCTTCAATAGTTGCCAATATTCTGCACTATTGTTCCATCTATTCTCTCCAACCTTTATTTTTCCAAGTATCTGAAACATTTTAAAGTAAACCCAATAGATGATATCATTTATCTTGTGAACACTTGTTTGTATTACCAGTAATTGAAAATTTAAAAGAAAAACACCAACTACATAATCACAACACCACTATCACATTATTGGAGCACTTGATATTTAACTTTGTTTCAAAGCTCATTATGACATCCTTAAGGAATAATATTTAAGTTTTGAGGGCTTAAAATGAGGATATGCTATAGAATGTTGAATAAATATTTATTTTTGAAAAATAGGCAGAACTATTGCTAAATACATTTAGTATATATTGCAGCTGAAGATGGTTAAACTCTGTACAGTCAGCAAAAACAAGACCGGGAGCAAACTTTGGCTCAGATCATGAACTCCTTATTGCCAAATTCAGACTTAAATTGAAAAATGTAGGGAAAACCACTAGACCATTCAGATATGACCTAAATCAAATCCCTTACAATTATACAGTGAAAGTGACAAAATAGATTGAAGGGATTAGATCTGATAGAGTGTCTGAAGAACTACAGATGGTGTTTTATGACATTGCATAGGAGGTGGTGACCAAGATCATCCCCAAGAAAAAGAAATACAAAAAGGCAAATCAGTTGTCTGAGAAGGCCTTACAAATAGCTGAGAAAAGAAGAGAAGCCAGTGGCAGAGGAGAAAAGGAAAGATATACCCATCTGAATGTAGAGTTCCAAAGAATAGCAAGGAGAGATAAGAAAGCCTTCCTCAGTGATCAGTGCAAAGAAATAGAGGAAAACAATAGAATGGGAA
>SJYV01043047.1:147285-169864 GCA_006410875.1 Neotragus pygmaeus | reverse complement strand
ATAGAGGAAAACAATAGAATAGGAAAGACCAGAGATCTCTTTGAGAAAATTAGAGATACCAAGGGAACATTTCATGCAAAGGTGGACACAGTAAAGGACAGAAATGGTATGGACCTAACAGAAGCAGAAGATATTAAGAAGAGGTGGCAAAAATACATAGAAGAACTATATGAAAAGATCTAAATGACCCACATAAGGATGTTGGTGTGATCACTCACCTAAAGCCAGACATCCTGCACCCCAAAGCCAAATGGGCCTTAGGAAGTATCACTACAAATAAAGCTAGTAAAAATGATGGAATTCCAGGTGAGCTATTTCAAATCCTAAAAGATGATATTGTTAAAGGGCTGCACTCAATATGCCAGCAAATTTGGAAAACTCAGCAGTGGCCACAGGACTTGAAAAGGTCAGTTTTCATTCCAATTCCCAAAGAAAGGCAATGCCAAAGAATGCTTAAACTACAGCACAGTTGCACTCATCACATATTAGCAAGGTAGTGCTCAAAATTATCCAAGCCAGACTTTAAAAGTACATAAACTGTGAATATATTCAAGCTGGATAGAGAAAAGGAAGAGGAATCAGAGATCAAATTGCCAGCACCTGTTGGATCATAAATAAGCAAGAGAGTTCCAGAAAAAACATCTGCTTCTGCTTTATTGACTATAGCAAAGCCTTTGACTTTGTGGATCACAACAGACTCTGATAAAGTCTTAAAGAGATAGGAATACAGACCAACCGACCTGCTGCATAAGAAATCTGTATGCAGTTCAAGAAGAAACAGTTGAAACTGGACAAAGAACAATGGACTGGTTCCAAACTGGGAAAAGAGAACGTCAAGACTTTATATTGTCACCCTGCTTATTTAACTTATATGCAGAGTCCATCATATGAAATGCCAGGCTGGATGAAACACAAGCTGGAGTCAAGACTGCAGGAAGAAATATCAGTAACCTCAGATAAGAAGATGACACCAACCTTATGGCAGAAATTGAAGAGCAATTAAGGAGCTTCTTGACGAATGTGAAAGCAGAGAGTAAAAAAGCTGGCTTAAAACTCAAACTTCAAAAAATGAAAATCATGGCATCTGTTTCCATCCTTTCATTACAAATAGATGTGGAAACAGTAATAGAATTTATTTTGTGAGGCTCCAAAATAACTGCAGACTTTGTTTTCTGGCCCCAAATCCCTGCAGATGGTGCCTGTAGCCATGAAATTAAAAGACACTTGCTCCTTGGAAGAAAAGCTATGACCAACCTAGACAGCATATTAAAAAGCAGAGACATTACTTTGTTGACAAAGTTCTGTCTAGTCAAAGCTATGGCTTTTCCAGTAGTCATGTATGGATGTGAGAAATATATAGCCTTTGCCAGCAATCTGATATAAAGAAGAAATTAACAGACCAAATGGCTATTCTTATGGTATCTACTCTCAAGCCCTGAAGTGAAGTGTTAGTTGCTCAGTTGCACCCAACTCTTGGCGATCCCATGGAATGCAGCCCACCAGGTTCCTCTGTCCATGCGATTTTTCAGGCAAGAATACTGGAGTGGGTTGCATTTATTTCTTTAAGGGGTCTTCCTGACCCAAGGATCAAACCCAGGTCTCCTGCACTGCTGGCAGATTCTTTACCAACTGAACTATGAGGGAAGCCCTATGGATGTGTTAACTGGACCATAAAGAAAGCTGAGAACCAAAGAATTGATACTTTTGAACTGTGTTGTTAGAGAGTCCCTTGGACTGTAAGGAGATCAAGCCATTCAATCCTAAATAAATTAATCCTGAATATTCACTGGAAGGACTGATGTTGAAGCTGAAGCTCAAGTCTTTGTCCACCTGATGCAAAGAGGTGACTCACTGGAAAAGACCCTGATGCTGGGAAGGATTGAAGGCAGGTGGAGATGGGGATAACAGAGGATAAGATGTTTGGATGGCATCACCAACTCATTGGACTTGAGTTTGATCAAGCTCTGGGTGTTGGTGGTGGACTGGGAAGCCTGGCATGCTGCAGTCCATGGGGTCGCAAAGAGTTGGACATGACTGATTGACTGAACTGAACTGAACTGAATTGTTTCATGTCTGGTTCTAATTGTTGCTTCTTGACCTGCATGCAGGTTTCTCAGGAGGCAGATCAGTTGATCTGGCATTCCACCTCTTTAAGAATTTTTGACAGTTTGTTGTGATCCACACAGTCAAAGTTTTAAGTGTAGACAGTGAAACAGAAGTAGATATTTTTCTGGAATTCCTTTGCTTTTTCTATGATGAAACAGATGCTGGCAATTTGATCTCTGGTTCCCCTGCCTTCTTCCCGCTGTCTTTTCTAAATCCTATCTGTACATCTCTGAGTTCTCAGTTCTCATACTGTTGAGGCCTATCTTGAAGGATTTCAAGGTCACCTTACCAGCATATGAAATGAGCACAATTTTAGGGTAGTTTGAAAATTCTTTGGCATTGTCCTTTGAGATTAGAATGAAAACTGACCTTTTCCAGTTTTATGGCCACTGCTGAGTTTTCCAAATTTACTGACATACTGAGTACAGCACTTTATCAGCATCATATTTTATTTTTATTTTTTTTTCTCTCCTATTTTCTTTTTCTACACGAAAGCTCTGATATTAGCATTGATTTCTTTAGTATTGTAAAGTTAAATTTAAAAATAAATAAATTAATTAATTTAAAAAAATAAAAAAAATAAAAAATAAAATAAAATAAAAAAATAAAAACTGAAGAAAGAAATCAGCATCATATTTTAGTATTTGAAATGGCTTGGCTGAAATTCCATTACTTCCACTAATTTTATTCATAGCAAAGTTTCCTAAGGCCCACTTGACTTCACACTCCACGCTGTCTGGCCCTAGGTGAGTGAGCCCAGCATTGTTTTTATCGCAGTCATTAAGACCTTTTTTTTTGTATAGTCCTTCTTTGTATTCTTGCCACTTCCTCTTTACCTCTTCTGCTTCTGTTAGGGGCCTGCCATTTTTGTCTTTTTTTGTGTGCCCATCTTTGCATGACATACTTCTTGGGTATTTCCAAATTTCTTGAAAAGATCTCTAGGTTTTCCCATTCTATCGTTTTTCCTCTACTTTTTTTTTTTTTTTTACATTGTTCACTTAAGAAGTCTTTCTTACTTTCTCCTTGCTGTTCTCCAGAACTCTGCATTCAGTTAGATATATCTTTACCTTTCTCCCTTGCTTTCACTCCTCTTCCTTTCTCAGCTATTGGTAAAACCTCCTCAGACAATTACCTTGCCTTTTTCTATTTCTCTTTCTTTGGAATGGTTTTGGTCACTGCCTCTTATACAGTGTTAGGTGCCTCCATCCATAGTTCTTCAGGCACTCTGTCTAGGAGAGCTAATTCCTTGAATCTATTAATCACTTCCACTGTGTAATCATGAGGGATTTGATTTAGGTCATACCTGAATGGTCTAGTTGGTTTTCCCTCATTTTTTTTTTTTTTCAGTTAAAGAATGAATTTTTCAATAAAGAGCTCATTGTCTGAACCACAGTCAGCTCTAATTCTTGTTTTTACTGACTATATAGAGCTTCTCCACCTTCAGTTACAAAGAATATAATCAATTTGATTTTGATATTAATCATCTGGTGATGTCCATCACCAGATTTGTCTCTTGTGTTGTTGGAAGAATGTGTTTGCTATGACCAGTGGCATCTCTTGGCAAAATTCTGTTAGCAATTGCCCTGCTCCTTTTTGTACTTCAAGGTCAAACTTGCCTGTTACCCCATTTATTTCTTGACTTCCTATTTTTGCATTTCAGCCCCCTATGATGAACAGAGCATCTTTTTTTGTTTGTTTGTTTCAGTTCTAGAAGGTCTTATATGTCTTCATAGAACTTGTGACTTTAGATTCTTCAGCATCAGTCAATGGGATATAGACTTGGATTACTGTGATGTTGAGTGGTTTGGCTTGGAATAGAGTCAAGAATATTTTTTTCATTTTTGAGATTTCACCCAAGTTCTCAACTTCAGAGTTTTTTAAATATTCAATTTCTCCTAAGGATTCTTGTCCATAGTAGTAGAAATAATGGTCATCTAAAAGAATTTCAGCCATTCTTGCCCATTTTAGTTCACTGATTTCTAAAATGTTGATCTTCACTCTTGCCATCTTCTATTAACCATGTCGTATTTACCTTGGTTCATGGAATTAACATTCCGGGTTCCTATGCAATTTTGTTCTTTACAGTATCAGATGTTACCCACCAGATGCAGCCACAATTTAGCATCAATTCTGCTTTTGCCTAGTCCATTTATTTTTTCTGAGACTATTTCTCCACTCTTCCCTTGTAGCATATTGGATGCCTACTGTCCTGGAGGGATCATTCTCCCGTGTGATATATTTTTGCCTTTTCATACTGTCCATGGTGTTCTCAAGGCAAGAATACTGGAGTGGTTTGCCATTCCCTTCTGCAGTGGACCACATTTTACCAGAATTCTTCATCATGGCCTGTCTATCTTGCGTGGTCTTGCACAGCATGGTTGAAAGCTTCATTGAGTTATGTAGGGCCCTTTGCTACAACCAGATTGGGATCCATGTGGTCATTTTGGTTAACTTTCTGTGTTTGTGGTTTCTGTTCTATAGGCTGTGGGATTGTAGTTCTTGATTCTCTGTCTGCCCTCTGATGGATGAGGATTAGAGGCTTTTGCAAGCTTTCTGATGGGAGGGACTGGCTTTGGGGAAGACTGGGTCTTGCCTTTAGGTTGGGCCATTCTCAATAAATCTTTAATCCAATAGTCTGCTGATGCATGGGGCTGTGCTCCCTTCCTGTTAGTTGTTTGGCCTGAAGTGACCCAGACCTGGGATCTATAGGCTTTTTGGTGGGGCTAAAAGTGACCCTCCCAGAGGACTTTTGCCAAAATGCACCTTCTAGGATTGCTGCTTCCAGTGTCCTTATTCCTGCACCAGGCCACTGCAGACACATGCCTTGGCAGAAGACCCTCAAACACAGGCAGATCTCCAGTGGGTTCAAGGCTTCTTTCTTCTGGGTCCTTGTATGCATAAGGTTTTGTCTGTACCATCCAGGAGTCTCTTGTTTCCCGAGTCCTTTGGGCGTCCTGCAATCAAATCCTGTTGGCCTTCAAAGTCAGATCCTCTGGGGAATTACCAGTCCCTTTACCAGATCCCCAGGTTGGGAAATCTAATGTGGGGCCTAGAACTTTTGCAACATTGGGGAACTTCTTTTGGTATTGCTCTCTTGCTATTTGAGATTTTGGTGTTTTTGCAGGAGAAGATGAGCACATGTCCTTCTACTCAGTCATCTTGCCATTCTTTGCCATCCTCATCCTCATCAATATATACAACAAAGATTTTTTTAGCAGATACTGATGTCCCTTCCAGGTGGGAGGAGTTAACATTTAATGGCGGTATGCTGCCCACAGCACATACATCCCATACTCTTTGGAACTTGAAGGCTGATGATACAGACTTCTACTTACTTTAACACTAACCATCAGGCGAATCTCCATGAGCTGATCCTGCACTTTTAGAACCATTACTGTAAAACTTCTCATTATCTTCTCCAGGTTGGGACACACAGTTTTCAAGGTATTAGCCCACTGTGGCCCCCTTTGTCTGGTAAAATAAGCTACTCTTTCCTACTTCTCCAAAAACTCTGTCTCTCAGATGTAATGTGGTGTCAGGGTACAGAGGCTGGATTCAGCTTCAATACTGTGCATTAAAAGACTAGGTAAACATAGACATAGGCAGGTGAAATTTTTATTTTAAAGCAAAAACAAAAATTCTAAGCCTTATATGCATAAATGAAAAGTCTTAAAAGAGAAAAAAGGTATTAGCATCATGCTCTCCACCTTTATAGTGCTGCAAGCTAGACAACACAGGCACAATTTCTGGAGTGGCAGGCACAATTGAGAGGCGAAGCCTATGAATGGCGGGGGGAGACTTTATGAAAAATACATTCTATAAAAGTGATGGTGATAACAGAATATTTTTTGAAATATTTCCAAATCTTCCCCATAAAATGTGGAATACCCAGATATATAGACTGTTTATCTTAAAAAAAAGAAAAAAAAGTGACAGATTTTTTTTTTTTAACAAACCAAACTTGTTGTTCTCACCTCAATAAAATCAATCTACTGACATCAGGTTGTGGTGAAGGGAACTAACAGCATTTATTCCAAGGCCCCAAGTGAAAACAACAGTTTGCTGACAAAGGTCCCTTTAGTCAAAGCTATGGCTTTTCCAATAGTTAGATACAGAGGTGAGAGCTGGCCCATACAAAAGGCTGAATGCCAAAAAACTGATGTTTTCCATTTGTTTTGCTGGAGAAGACTCTTAAGAGTTCCTTGGACTACAAGAGGATCAAACCAGTCAGTCCTGAAGGAAATCAACCCTGAATATTCATTGCAGGGACTGATGCTGAAGCTCCAAAATTTGGGGCACCTGATATGAAAAGCTGGCTCATTGGAAAAGACCCTGATGCTGGGAAAGACTGAGGGCAAAAGAAGAAGTGGGCAGCAGAACATGAGATGTTTGGATGGCATCAGCGACTCAATGGGCATTAAGTCTGAGCAAACTCCAGGAGATAGTGAATGATAGGGAAGCCTGATGTGTTGCAGTTCATGGTGTCAGAAAGAATCAGCTATGGCTTAGTGACTGAACAACAACCACAGCCCAAGCTAGCAGTCCAGGAAAATGTTAATGTTCAAAAAGTCTGAACTCCCTAATGAGCTTCTGGGAGGCATTTTTAATGCCAAGGTGAAGGAGAGGGATTGTAGGGTATGTGATCAGCTCCTGCACAATTCTCTGATAGGTTGATGGTGAAGTAATAAGATGATGTCACAATGGGCAACATTATCACTCTTTAGGCTCTAATAAGTCTAGGGTCATCAAATAGTTGTCTTCTTCCATTTGGTGGGATTTTTCACATCTTTAAAACAATTAAGGAATGTACATCAGATACTTTTACCTAGGTACTTCTGAGAGACATTAAAGGAGAGGAATTGGGGATAAGGGTTTGTCCTAGGAAGTTTCCCCCTGAACCCCAAAGTGTGTGAGTGGAAGCAAAGCACTGACATTCACAAGTCCTTTATAGTCTAGAGGATCAATGGGGCATCTGAGAGATCTCAGAAGTTTATAATCATCAAAGAGTCACTAGACTTTATGGGAAGTACAGAGAGATGATTTGAAAAGAGCATTTAACATTGGGTTGTATCTTACGTACTTTAACATTTGTGTTTATGTAAGTGATCCAGACTGAAATTATAACACCTGGAGTAGTCTGAACCCNAGTCACCAGACTTTATGGGAAGCACAGAGAGATGATTTGAAAAGAGCATTTAACATTGGGTTGTATCTTACATACTTTAACATTTGTGTTTATGTAAGTGATCCAGACTGAAATTATAACACCTGGAGTAATCTGAACCCTAATGATCTCTCAAAACTGACCACAGGGATCTCTCTTCCATTGAAGAGAAATTGTTGAAGTTTTAGAAATCAAGTAGAATAGTGAAAGCTGGTAGAAAATAAATTTTAAAATGCAGACAATACAGAAAACAGAGAAGAGAGAAGGGGCACAGAGTCAGGAGATAACAGAAACTGTAAGGTAATATTTCCAAACTCATCACAGAAACTAGAGAAAGGTCACTAGAGCAGAAGAGCTAGAAAATATCTCATTATCTCTCATCTTAGAAAGCTGATTTAATGTATAAATAAGTGTAATGGAGGTGTCAAGAAAGAAGCAGGAGCACACTTTTCTGGAACCTGTTTCATGCAAGATCAATGACCAGCAGTTTTGAGGTGTGTGTGTGTGTGTGTGTTTTCTTTTTTAATTTCTTTTACTTTGCTCCTGAATGTTTCATCCTTTTAATAGGAAGAGATTTATTAACTGGATTAGGAGTCACTGTTTATTAAGGGGCAAGAGAAAAGAACAAATAAAATCTGAAATTAAGACGAAAGCATTAGTAGACCCTGGAATGTGGAATATCAAGGTCCTAGACTTGGCCAAAGATATCCAGTCAATGCCTATTAAATGAAAAGGGTTATAGAGTGTCTATAAGGTTCAAATTTCTTAAACTTAGAGATTTCCAAAAGTATAAGTAGATTACCTAAATGGGAGGCCATTGGTCTGACTAAACTAAACATAGTTAATATTTGGAGCCTGATGGGAATTGTGGGATGAGGTCATCACCCCTGAATGAGGAAAAGTAAAACATTTCAGTATAGGTAAGTGAGTATGTTAGTTCTTCAATATCATTTAGGTAGCTACCCAATTCTTTGGAAAACAAAAACAAAACCGTCTTCGTTTTAAAAATGTAGCCTTTAAAGAAGATATGGCTATAAAAATAATCTAAAGTCCACGAATTCTTTTACTACTTCCCAAATCATCCTTATTTATCTTAATGAAAGTGTTATTTGCTCAGTCATATCTGACTCTTTGCAATCCCATGGACTGTAGCCTGCCAGGCTCCTCTGCCCATGGAATTCTCCAGGCAAAAATACTGGAGTGGGCTGCCATTCCTTTCTCCAGGGTGTCTTCTCTACTCAGGAATGGAATCTGTGTCTTGCACATTGCAGGCAGATTCTCTACTATCTGAGTCACCAGGGAAGCCATTTATTTTAAGAGGCTTCTAAGTATTTAACAAAGGGGAAACAAAGTCATCCTACGAGGAACTCACCTGCATCTTTGAAATGGAAATGTCATATCTGGTCCTTTCAGGAATCCTTATCTCTGCCATCTTTTAAAAATGCAAATTTTGAAAAGAGGGGAAAATAATTTAGAAGTTGACTTGTCAAGAATAAATACAAATCCTAAGTGTCTTTTCTGTAAACATTTAGTAAAAAGACTTAGCCATGTGGACAAGTAAGCTTGATTTGTTCCATTCTCTGGAAACCCAATTTTACTCCAGCCTCTTTTGTAAATTTATGGGTTTTACGTTGCTATCTGGGACTCAGGGCTGAAATTTTGGAGTGGCAACTGTGACACCCCTGTGTTTCCGTGTTTCTCTGTATCTATATGTGTAATGTAGATGTATAATATTGCCAAAAATAAGTTCATAAAAGAGCTCTATATAATTTCCTTAAAGGAAATTAAGTGCAGATATAAACACTCAGAAAATAACCTGGCCAGAATTAATTTCAGGCTCATGTCATCTGGAAAACATTCAGTACTAAACTTATATTTGGTAATGATGGTGGCTTAAGCTTGTTGGTCTGATTAATATAGATATATCTTTAGAATCATCAATGTTAAGTATAATACATCTGTTTTAGCTAGGTTTACTAGACCTCATTATATCTATTTCAAATTTGTCAGCAAGAAAAGTAACTCAATATAGGGGGAAATTTTTTTTTTAAACAGCTTTATTGAGATATTCATATAATGTATAATTTGCTCATTTAAAGTATATAATTCGTTTTTTTTCCCTATTTACTTTTTATTTATTTTTAAATTATTATTATTTTTTACTTTATTTTACTTTACAATACTCTATTGGCTTTGCCATACATCGACATGAANAAAGAGTTGACTCGTTGGAAAAGACCCTGATGCTGGGAGGGATTGGGGGCAGGAGCAGAAGGGGATGACCGAGGATGAGATGGCTGGATAGCATCACCAACTCGATGGACATGAGTTTGAGTGAACTCCGGGAGTTGGTGATGGACAGGGAGGCCTGGTGTGCTTTGATACATGGGGTCGCAAAGAATCGGGCACGACTGAATGACTGAACTGAACTGAACTGAACTGAAAGAGAGTTTACTCAAGAAAACTAGCTGAATCTCATTAAGAACAGCAAGCTTTATGGAATCTTAATTGGCTTTATACACAACATCCTCTCCCAAACTCTGCAAGTAGCTTTGAAAAAGCAAAAGTCACACAATGTCATGATAACTGTGAAAATCAGAAGGCCAGCAGCTGCTGGAGAGGACAGCACAGACTAGAACAAAAGTCCCATCCTCAGGAACTGCCACTTATTAACCAAGGCTGGAAGCTCCCTGGAAAGGAGCTTGCTCTAAGGGTTTGTCTTTCTCTAACCTGACTCAGAGCTTGCTTTGTAGAAACAGCTCTCTCCTCAGGGCATTCATTCAAAGTCATCATAGGAATTATTTATGATCATAGTTGCCTGAGGCAGCAATATCATTTGTGGTAATTAAGAGGCTGATGAAAACATCTAAAAGGAAAAACTAGGAAATAAGAACTATTAGGAGGGCCAAAAAGCTCTAGAATATTCTTGGTGATCCAGAAGACCACAAACATGAGCAAGACTCTGTATATGCCCAGGAAAGGTCCGAGAAGTTTCTGGTATCTCCACTCTACCTGACTTTGCAGCTGGTGCGAGGAGGAAGTGAAGGTTAAGGCAGCAATTTGGGGAGTTGGAGACATCCCAACATGCACACATACCTCACTGCACGGACTGAGAGACTTACCATTCAAGGCATTTAAAGAAAGCTCTGTCTGGTCCTTCACTGACTACTAAGCTAACCAAACACAGACTTCAGTGACTACACAAAACAAGAGCATAGAATTTACCAAATTAACCCAGAAAAGACACTTAAACAAATAGCAATAATAGCTGCTACTGCAGCTGTGTTNTGTCTGGTCCTTCACTGACTACTAAGCTAACCAAACACAGACTTCAGTGACTACACAAAACAAGAGCATAGAATTTACCAAATTAACCCAGAAAAGACACTTAAACAAATAGCAATAATAGCTGCTACTGCAGCTGTGTTGCTTCAGTCATGTCTGACTCTGTGCGACCCCATAGACAGCAGCCCACCAGGCTCTGCTGTCCCTGGGATTCTCCAGGCAAGAACACTGGAGTGGGTTGCCATTTCCTTCTCCAACGCATGAAAGTGAAAAGTGCAAGTGAAGTCATTGAGTCGTGTTCGACTCAGTGTCCCCAACCCTTACCGTCCCCATGAACTGCAACCTACAAGGCTCCTCCGGCCATGGGATTTTCCAGGCAAGAGTGCCAGGGTGGGTTGCCATTGCCTTCTCTGAATAATAGCAAAAACAATCAAATAAATGACAACAAAGAGAACAACAATAACAAAACTCAGAAGGGAAAATCTGACTGTCAAGTTTGCCACAGTGTAATATTCAAAATATCCTGTCTTCAGCAACAAAAAATTATATTGAAAATATTTTTCAAACAACGACAAAATTATAAAGAAACAAGAACATGACATCACACACAAAAGAAAACAAAAAAAGAAATGAACAAAAATGTCCTTGGAGAAGCCCAGACATTTGGTTTATTACCCAAAGACCATTTCTTTTCACTTTTATATTTTTATATTTTTAGAATGGTAATTTTTAAATTAATTTTTAAAAATTGAAAGATAATTGCTTTGCCGTCTGTACTGGTTTCTAGGAGGCATCAACACGAATTAGCCATATCTTTACATGTCCCCTTCCACTTGAACATTTCCCTCACCTCCGTCCCTTCCTACCCCTCTAGGTTATCAGGGAGCCCTGGGTTGAGTTCCCTGAGTCATACAGCAAATTCCAATTTACTAGACAAAGACTGTAAACCAACTATTTTGTATATGCTGAAGAGCTTAAGGAAAACATGTGCAAACAAACCATGCAAATGATGTCTCACCAAATAAGGCATGTCAATAAAGACATAGGAATTAGGAAAAGGAAATAGGAATTCTGCAGTTGAAAATTTTCTAGAGGGGTTCAACATCAAATTTGAACCAAAAAAAGAACCCGTGCACTTGAAAGGAGCAACTGAAATTATTCAGCTTGAGAAATAAAACAAATGATGAAGAAAAAATTAGTAAGGCCTTAGAGGAGAAGGCAATGGCACCCCACTCCAGTACTCTTGCTTGGAAAATGGAGGAGCCTGGTAGGCTGCAGTCCATGGGGTCACAAAGAGTCGGACACGACTGAGTGACTTCACTTTCACTTTTNTGAAGAAAAAATTAGTAAGGCCTTAGAGGAGAAGGCAATGGCACCCCACTCCAGTACTCTTGCTTGGAAAATGGAGGAGCCTGGTAGGCTGCAGTCCATGGGGTCACAAAGAGTCGGACACGACTGAGTGACTTCACTTTCACTTTTCTTTCATGTATTGGAGAAGGAAATGGCAACCCACTTCAGTGTTCTTGCCTGGAGAATCCCAGGGATGGGGTAGCCTGGTAGGCTGCAGTTCATGGGGTTGCAAAGAGTTGGACCTGACTGAATGACTGAACTGACTGACAAGAGGCCTGTAGGACTCCATCTAGCAAACTGACATACACATTTTAGGAGTTACAGAATGACAAGAGACGGAGAAAAGAACAGGAATAATATTTGAACCAGTCGTGACCAAAACCATTATAACATTAATCTGACATCTCAAAAAGATCCACATTAAGACACTTGTGGTCAAAAGGCCAAAAGGCAAATAATCTTGAAAAGAGCAAAAGAAAATTGACTCATCGCATTCAAGGGAGCTTCAATGACTGACTAATAATGCTTGATTATCTTAAGCCATGAATGGTAGAACACAGTGGGATGACATATACAAAGTACTAAAAAACACAGGCTATCAACAAATAATTCTATCAAGCAAAACTATCCTTCAAAAATGAAGGACAAACTAAGATATTCCCAAGATAAACAAAAACCAAGACTATTTGTTTCTAGCAAAGTACCCTTACAAAAATATGAAAGGGGGTCCTTCAGGCTGAAATGCAAGTAAAGAGCACTGGTAAAATTAACTAGAGGAGTGGGATGAGGGGATGGGAGGGAGTCTACAGAGGGAGGAATATATGTACACATTTGGAAGATTCACCTTATTGTACAACAGAAACTAATATTGTAAAACAATTACAAAACAGAGTGCAGATGCATTTTTCATTTGTAACACTTTTTTCTACCTAATTAAAATAATAACAGAAAGCAATTATTATAAAGTATGGGATGGACTCACAGTGTATAAAGATGTACCTTGTATGATAAATATGACATAGGGAGGAGGGAAGGTGTGAGAGTATAGAGGAGCAAAGGTTGTGTATGTTATTGAAATTAGGATGATTTTTATCTGAACTAAATTGTCAGTTAATATGCTAACTGTAACTCCCAGGGAAAGCACTAAGGACATGACTCAAAAACAAAGAAACAAAACCACAAAGGAATTACAATAGTATGCTAGAAAAAAACTATACATATATAATACAAAAAGAGGAATAGAGGCGAAAAAAAGCCATAATACATAAAGAAAACAAAATTAGGGTTATTGGGCTAAAGGGACATTTACTCTAGCAATTGAATTGAAAAACAGTTTTTTAAACACACATGATTTTTACTAAGGTTCTGAGAAAGTAAGAATTTACATGACCTTCCAAAAAGAAGTAGTTTATTAACATCTGTTAATATTTTATTTTAATGAATTAATTTATCTTAATTGGAGGATAATTACTTTACAATATTGTGATTTTTTTTTTTTTGCCATATATTGACATGAGTCAGCCACTGGTGTACATGTGTCCTCCCATCCTGAGCACCCCACCCACCTCCCTCCCCACCCCTTGCCTCTGACTTGCCCCAGTGCATCAGCTTTGAGTGGCCTGCTTCATGCATTGAACTTGTACTGGTCATCTATTTCACATATGATAATATACATATTTCAATGCTATTCTCTCAAATCTTTCCACCCTCACCTTTTCCCACAGAGTCCATAAATCTGTTCTTTATATTTGTGTCTCTATTTCTGCCTTGTATATAGGATCATTGTTCCCATCTTTCTAAATTCCATATATATATGCACTTATATACAGTATTAGTGTTTCTCTTTCTGATTTACTTCACTCTGTATAATAAGCTTCAGTTTCATCCACCTCATTAGAACTGACTCAAATGAGTTCCTTTTTACAGCTGAATAATATTACATTGTGTATATGTAACACAGCTACCTTATCCATTCATCTACGGAAGGGCCTCTAGGTTGCTTCCATTTCCTATCTATTATAAACCGTGCTGCAATGAACATTGGGGTACATGGGACCCTTTCAATTGTGGTTTCCTAGGTGTGTATCCAGTAATCATGTATGGATGTGAGAGTTGGTCTATAAAGAAAACTGACTGCTGAAGAATTGATGCTTTTGAGCTGTGGTGTTGGAGAAGACCCTTGAGAGTCCCTTAAGTGGAAGCAGATCCAGCCCATACATCCTAAAGGAAATCAGTCTTGAATATTCATTAGAAAGACTGATGCTAAGTCCAAACTCCAATACTTTGGCCACCAGATGGGAAGAACCGACTCATTTGAAAAGACCCTGATGCTGGGAAAGACTGAAGGTGGGAGGAGAAGGGGACGACAGAGGATGAGATGGTTGGATGGCATCACTGACTCAACAGACATGAGTTTGAGTAAACTCCGGGCATTGGTGATGGACAGCAAAGCCTGGAGTGCTGCAGTCCACGGGGTCGCAAAGAGCCAGACACAACTGAGTGAATAAACTGAACTGAGGTGTGTATGCCAGGCAGTGGTATTGCTAGGTCTCATGGCAGTTCTATTTCCAGTTTTTTAAATAACTGCCACACTGTTCTGCATAGTGGCTGTTCCAGTTTGCATTTCCATAAACACTGTAAGAGGATTCCCTTTCCTCCACATTCGCTCCAGCATCTATTGTTTGCAGACTTTTTCATGGCACCTGTTCTGACCAGCATGAGTTGGTACCTCCAGCATATATCTGAAGGTCAGGAAGCAACAGTTAGAACTGGACATGGAACAACAGACTGTTTCCAAATAGGAAAAGGAGTATGTCAAGGCTGTATATTGTCACCCTGCTTATTTAACTTATATGAAGAGTACATCATGAGAAACGCTGGGCTGGAAGAAGCACAAGCTGGAATCAAGATTGCCAGGAGAAATATCAATAACCTCAGATATGCAGATGACACCAGCCTTATGGCAGAAAGTGAAGAGGAACTAAAAAGCCTCTTGATGAAAGAAGAGGAGAGTGAAAAAGTCTTAAAGCTGAACATTCAGAAAAAGAAGATCATGGCCTCTGGTCCCATCACCTGGGAAATAGATGGGGAAACAGGGGAAACAGTGTCAGACTTTATTTTTTGGGGGGCGGGGAGGCTTCAAAATTACTGCAGACAGTGACTGCAGCCATGAAATTAAAAGACTCTTACTCCTTGGAAGGAAAGTTATGACCAATGTAGAGAGCATATTCAAAAGGAGAGACATTACTTTGCCAACAAATGTCCATCTAATCAAGGCTATGGTTTTTCCTGTGGTCATGTATGGATGTGAGAGTTGGACTGTGAAAAAAGCTGACTGCTGAATAATTGATGCTTTTGAACTGTGGTGTTGGAGAAGATTCTTGAGAGTCCCTTGGACCGCAAGGAGATCCAACTAGTCCATCCTAAAGGGTTTCAGTTCTCAGTGTTCATTGGAAGGACTGATGCTGAAGCTAAAACTCCAGTACTTTGGCCACCTCCTGCGAAGTGTTGACTCATTGGAAAGACTCTGATGCTGTGAGGGATTGGGGACAGGAGGAGAAGGGGACGACAGAGGATGAGATGGCTGGATGGCATCATTGACTCGATGGACATGAGTCTGAGTAAACTCTGGGAGTTGGTGACGGACAGGGAGGCTTGGCGTGCTGTGATTCATGCTGTCGCGAAGAGTTGGACACGACTGAGGAACTGAAATGAATGATGAGTGATACTGAGCATTTTTCATGTGTTTATTAGCCATCTGTATCTCTTTTTTGGAGAAATGTCTGTTTAGCTCTTTTACCCACTTTTTGATTGGGCTATTTGTTTTTCTGGTATTGAGCTGCATGAGTTGCTTGTATAGTTTGGAGATTAATTCTTTGTCAGTTGATTTGTTTGCTACTATTTTCTCCCATTCTGTAGGCAGCCTTTTCATTTTGCTTATAGTTTCTTTCATTGTGCAAAACTTTTAAGTTTAATTAGGCCCCACTTGTTAATTTTTGTTTTCATTTCCTTTATTCTAGGAGGTGGGTCAAAAAGAATCTTGCTGTGATTTACATCAGAGAGTGTTCTGTTGATGTTTTCCTCTAGGAGTTTCATAGTTTCTGGTCTTACATGTAGATCTTTAACCCATTTTGAGTTGATTTTTGTGTATGGTGTTAGCAAATGCTCTAGTTTTATCCTTTTATACATGGTTGGTCAGTTTTCCCAGCACCACTTGTTAAAGAGATTCCCTTTTCTCCCTTGTATATTTTTGCCACCTTTGTGAAGCATAAGGTGTCCATAGGTGCATGGATTAATCTTTGGCTTTTTATTTTGTTCCATTGATCTATATTTCTGTCTTATTCCCATAACATACTGTCTGAATTGAGCTTCTGTTGTTTAGTCAGTCATGTCTGTGTCTTTGCGACCCCATGCATTTTAAGAGAGATGTTGCTAATAACCAATAAAGTATCATTCAAGTCTGTGAACTCTTACCTTTTTCTTTTCGTCAACTACAGTGCTGGAGGAGTTAGAAACTATTGGTGTGGAGTAAGGCCTGTTGGGAAAATAGCAAATTTAAAGGACAATAAAAGACGAACATGAAGAAATTTATGATTATATTCCATAATTTATACTTGTTCAGCTAAACATTATTTACTGGGAAATGAGTAGGATTTTTGGAAAAATACATAAATTCCTGTTAACCTTAGATTTTATACAAATAATGCATAAATTTTAAGTTGTGTTAAAATGTGTGGAATATCAGTATATTAAAATATTCACTATTTATCTAAAATTAAAATTTAACTGGGATTTCAATATTTTCACTTGCTAAATCTGTCAGTTTTGCATTCTTTGTACTACTTGATTTTTTGCACTTAAAATCTTGCTTTATATCAGGAGCATTTACCTTGCTTTCTTTTTTATCTTTTTCATGGTATAGTTTCCCATTCATTTCCCAATTTTATCCATTCTGGATCATTGTATTTTTAGATGCATTTCATATATATAGTAAAGAATTGGGTTTTGATTTGTTTGTTCTAATCATGCAAATCTTTCTTAGTGAGTTAAAATCATTTAAATTTATTAATTTATTAATATGATTACTCTGTTTGCTCTCAATTCTGCCATATCATGTTTTCATTATGTGCTGATATAAAGTTGTTACACACTGTTGATCTTTATTTTTTTTTTTTCTCAGCAAAGAGAAAGGACTACATTTTTATTCAAAAATACCTTAATGTTGATTATTCTCTGTGACAGCGCCATGAGCTTTCTGCTGCTATTAACCATTAGCTAATACCAGTTGGCTCACTCCACATGATTGTCTCTGGTTCCAGGTTTTCATAACTGCTGCTTCACTTCACGTGAGGTAGGGAAATAGCACATTGTTATTATTAGTGTCAGTTGTTGTTCAGTTGCTCAACCAAGTCCAACTTTTTGTGACCCCATGGAATGCAGCATGTTAGGTTTCCCTGTCCTCAGTATCTCCTGGAGTTTTCCCAAGCTCATGTCCATTGAGTTCATGATGCCATCCAATCATCTTATCCTCTGTCACTGCATTCTTCTCTTGCACTCAGTCTTTCTGAGCATCAAGGTCTTTCCCAGTGAATTGGCTCTTTGCATCAGGTGGTCAGAGTATTGGAACCTCAGCTTCAGCATCAATCCTTCCAATGAATATTCAGTGCNATGGATGTGAGAGTTGGACTGTAAAGAAAGCTGAACACCGAAGAATTGATGCTTTTGAACTGTGGTGTTGGAGAAGACTCTTGGGAGTCCCTTGGCCTGCAAGGAGATCAAACAGTCCATCCTAAAGGAGATCAGTCCTGAGTGTTCATATCCTTTAGGATTTCCTGGTTTAATTACTTTGCTGTCCAAGGGGCTCACTAGAGTCTTCTCCAGCACCACAGTTTGAAAGTCCCTCGGTGCTCAGTCATCTTTATTGTCCAACTCTCACAACCATACATGACTACTGGAAAAACCATAGCTTTGACTAATCCTCTTTTCTGTATTATTTCCTTATACATTTCCTCAAACATGTGCCTCTTTTAAAAATTTTTCCTTAAACACACCAGATTTGAGAATGCCATACCTTTCCTGCCAACATTGACTCATACAAAACAATGTAATTCATTAAACACACATGCACACACACACAGTATAACTCATTATAGTGGGGGACTACAAAGAGAAAGAAGATCATTAAATATAGAAAAGAATTCCGAAATACTTCCCAAAACTCAAAGGAAGAGATAGAGATAAAAATAAGAAAAGGTAAAATATAGGGTATGTAGATAACAGAAATATGTTTTGTATAAAAATCTCTATTTTAAAATGAAAAACAGATGAAAAAATCATTCATAAAAGAAACAATAGGAATGTTGATTTGAAAAAAGACATTGCAAGTTGAAATGGACTTTGCTTAACTTGCACCGTAAAATACTCAGCAGCCAATAGACATATTATAGTGATCGATCATGGAATTCTTTTCCCAACAAATTCAATCCCATGATACTTCAACACACCCCAAGTCATTAGAAATCCATCAGATTTGGAAGATTAGATGGAATCTTCTTGTCAGCATAGAATTTAACATAAGCTTTAAGGATTAAAAGATGAGAAAATACTATTTCTTCAAATATATAGGCTGGAAAAAATGAAGCTGCCTATAAAAGGTAGACTCTGGAGACCTGGGTTCTATCCCTGGGTTGGGAGGATACCCTGGAGAAGGGAAAGGCTACCCACTTCACTATTCTGGCCTGGAGAATTCCATAGTCCATGGGGTCACAAAGAGTCAGACATGACTGAGTGACTTTCACTTTCACTCACTATGT
Organism: Neotragus pygmaeus; assembly: GCA_006410875.1. Taxonomy (NCBI): domain Eukaryota; kingdom Metazoa; phylum Chordata; class Mammalia; order Artiodactyla; family Bovidae; genus Neotragus; species Neotragus pygmaeus. Next base: position 151,147 of record SJYV01043047.1, on the reverse strand, counting down.
GACAAAATGTCTATAGGGGTAATAACACTGCCACTTTAGTTACAATTTGCCAGCACCAAGCACCCTGTGAATGCTCAATGAATGTTCACTGGGGAAAGGAAATGAAATAAATCAAGCTGTCCTCAGAAATCCCTGTGACATTAAAATATCAGAAGGCAATTGAGTAACATTTACAGAGGAAAAAGAAACATGACCTAGCCACTCTGTAGATAAAATATTTTTCAGTCATGGAAGATTTAGAAAATGCCTTTTCTAAATGCACTTCCTAAAGAAAAAAATCATAAAAATAATTTATGCAAACAAAAAATGATTCAGGTTAAAAATATACGTGTCAGCTCAGAGTATTATATGTTATGATAGTAGTAGAATTATTGATCAGATTAATACACACACAAAATTATCCTAACAAAGATTCAGTAGTGTGCATGATGTTCAAGAAAGTAATAATCAATATGTAGAAAAAAATAAGAACAATGACTATAGTCTATTATTAACCCATGGCATACTTATAAATAAATATGAAGTCATTAAAATTGTATTTTCAGACACTAATTTGTTGTCTTTAAAAAATGTTATAGTTTGATATTAAGTGAAATGAGGATACCAAAATACTGAGTAAATTTTAGTTTCAGACTCAGAAGCTTACCATGCTTTATGTTTCAAGATATTTAGATTTTCACATTTTAATATCTTACAAGAGGCATTCATTTTTCAATTAATGGGATCTTATAATGATTTAAATATATGATTTATTTATGACAAAATGAAAATAATAAAATTTGTTTAGTTAAAGATATTGATAAGATCTTACTAATCTTTGCAACCTTTCTTCCACACACATGAAATACCATTAAATTTATAGTGTTCAGTATATAATTTTATCATTGAATGACTGAAACAAATTGTGAATGGATATTCATTCCATCATATCTNTGGAAAAACCATAGCTTTGACTAATCCTCTTTTCTGTATTATTTCCTTATACATTTCCTCAAACATGTGCCTCTTTTAAAAATTTTTCCTTAAACACACCAGATTTGAGAATGCCATACCTTTCCTGCCAACATTGACTGATACAAAACAATGTAATTCATTAAACACACATGCACACACACACAGTATAACTCATTATAGTGGGGGACTACAAAGAAAAAGAAGATCATTAAATATAGAAAAGAATTCCGAAATACTTCCCAAAACTCAAAGGAAGAGATAGAGATAAAAATAAGAAAAGGTAAAATATAGGGTATGTAGATAACAGAAATATGTTTTGTATAAAAATCTCTATTTTAAAATGAAAAACAGATGAAAAAATCATTCATAAAAGAAACAATAGGAATGTTGATTTGAAAAAAGACATTGCAAGTTGAAATGGACTTTGCTTAACTTGCACCGTAAAATACTCAGCAGCCAATAGACATATTATAGTGATCGATCATGGAATTCTTTTCCCAGCAAATTCAATCCCATGATACTTCAACACACCCCAAGTCATTAGAAATCCATCAGATTTGGAAGATTAGATGGAATCTTCTTGTCAGCATAGAATTTAACATAAGCTTTAAGGATTAAAAGATGAGAAAATACTATTTCTTCAAATATATAGGCTGGAAAAAATGAAGCTGCCTATAAAAGGTAGACTCTGGAGACCTGGGTTCTATCCCTGGGTTGGGAGGATACCCTGGAGAAGGGAAAGGCTACCCACTTCACTATTCTGGCCTGGAGAATTCCATAGTCCATGGGGTCACAAAGAGTCAGACATGACTGAGTGACTTTCACTTTCACTCACTATGTGACAAAGTGTCTATAGGGGAAATAACACTGCCACTTTAGTTACAATTTGCCAGCACCAAGCACCCTGTGAATGCTCAATGAATGTTCACTGGGGAAAGGAAATGAAATAAATCAAGCTGTCCTCAGAAATCCCTGTGACATTAAAATATCAGAAGGCAATTGAGTAACATTTACAGAGGAAAAAGAAACATGACCTAGCCACTCTGTAGATAAAATATTTTTCAGTCATGGAAGATTTAGAAAATGCCTTTTCTAAATGCACTTCCTAAAGAAAAAAATCATAAAAATAATTTATGCAAACAAAAAATGATTCAGGTTAAAAATATACGTGTCAGCTCAGAGTATTATATGTTATGATAGTAGTAGAATTATTGATCAGATTAATACACACACAAAATTATCCTAACAAAGATTCAGTAGTGTGCATGATGTTCAAGAAAGTAATAATCAATATGTAGAAAAAAATAAGAACAATGACTATAGTCTATTATTAACCCATGGCATACTTATAAATAAATATGAAGTCATTAAAATTGTATTTTCAGACACTAATTTGTTGTCTTTAAAAAATGTTATAGTTTGATATTAAGTGAAATGAGGATACCAAAATACTGAGTAAATTTTAGTTTCAGACTCAGAAGCTTACCATGCTTTATGTTTCAAGATATTTAGATTTTCACATTTTAATATCTTACAAGAGGCATTCATTTTTCAATTAATGGGATCTTATAATGATTTAAATATATGATTTATTTATGACAAAATGAAAATAATAAAATTTGTTTAGTTAAAGATATTGATAAGATCTTACTAATCTTTGCAACCTTTCTTCCACACACATGAAATACCATTAAATTTATAGTGTTCAGTATATAATTTTATCATTGAATGACTGAAACAAATTGTGAATGGATATTCATTCCATCATATCTCTATGCTTCACATCCTAACATATTTTTTCACAATCAAAAATAAGATAATTTTAATGATAAAAAATTACTAAAATGTGTAGGAAAAAAAATAAGGAAATTGAAACCAAATAGTATGATTTCCTGGAGAGAATACTGCAAGCAGTGCATTAAAAAATATAAGTGAACTGATCTAGTGAGGTGGATGAATCAAAGACTGCTAAATAGTGTGAAGTAAGTCAGAAAGAGAAAAATAAATATCCTATATCACTGCATATACATGGAATCTAGAAAAATAGTACTAATGAGTCTATTTGTAGGGTAGCAGTAGAGATCCAGGCATAGAGAACAGTCTTGTGCCCACAGCAGGGGAAAGAGAGGGTAGGATGAATTGAAAGTAGCACTGAAGCATATATATTACCATATGTAAAATAGGTAGTAAGAATTTGCAGTTTTGACACAGGAGCTCAAATCTGTGCTCCCTGACAACCTAGAGGGGTGAAGATGGGGTGGGAAGTGTGAGGGAGGTTCAAGAAGGAGCGAACATATGTATTGTTGTTCAATTGTTCAGTTGAGGCCAACTCTTTGCGATCCCATGGACTGCAGCATGCCAGACGTCCCTGTCCTTCAGTATCTCCCAGAACTTGTTCAAACTCAGGCACATTGAGTCAGTGATGCCATCCAACCACCTCATCCTCTGTCGTCCCCTTCTCCTCCTGTCTTCAATGTTTCCCAGCATCAGGGTCTTTTCTAATGAGTCAGGCTCTTTGCATCAGGCAGCTGAAATATTGGAATTTTAGCTCAGCAGGATTGATTTCCTTTAAGATATATGTATACCTATGGCTTCAGCAATATGTGAACCGTGAACTTCCAGATGTTCAAGCTGGTTTTAAAAAAGGCAGAGGAACCAGAGATCAAATTGCCAACATCCACTGGATCATCAAAAAAGCAAGAGAGTTCCAGAAAAACATCTGCTTCTGCTTTATTGACTATGCCAAAGCCTTTGACTGTGTGGATCACAATAAACTGTGGAAAATTCTGAAAGAGATGGGAATACCAGACCATTTGACCTGCCTCTTGAGAAACCTATATGCAGGTCAGGAAGCAACAGTTAGAACTGGACATGGAACAACAGACTGGTTCCAAATAGGAAAAGGAGT